>OX465104.1:17374409-17501909 GCA_949987565.1 Luidia sarsii
TGACGGCGTACTATTTTTTGTCTCGCTTTCTCATTCTCTAATCCCGATCATCCAGTTCGGCGTATTTGTTCGTTCCCCCTTCCTTTCAAAAAAAAAATCGCTCTACCGGTCTTTTGTTAGGCCCTCAGATAGGCCGTGAACTGCCGCTGTCCCATTTTTTTTCTGTCTCGTCTCTCTCCAACCCTCCCCCTCCCCCTCTCCCCTTCCTCGTCCTCATTCTCTGTTTTTTCCACAGCGGCTGAGATATGCGGGCGAGAGATAGAGAGAGAGAGAAAGAGCGAGAGAGGGAGGCGGAGGGAGGGGGGGGTATTCGGCTCGGTCGGCAAAACAGAAAGACAGAAAGAAAGAGAGGGAGGGAGAAAGAGAGCCGGGATTGTGTGTCGGCGAGATCAGAGAGAGAGCGCTGTTTTTATTAGCGGTGATAAATGATTAACGCCGCTCGTCGTCCGCCCCCTAGTGAAGGGTGGTCACAATGCATTATAATGCGAGCGGGGAGTGCACAGCGCTCGGTAAGGGGGGGGGGGTCTCAGCTAAGGGTAAAGCCTTGGCCCAGGAAGAGAGGGGGGGGGGGAGGGGAGAGGGGGGGGGGAAGAGCGGTGACACACTGAGCCGGTCCGCGGACCCGTCAAACCCTGTCCTCCGATCATTAGGCTCATGATCATCATAACCGCGCACATGCAGATAATATTGCCATGATGGAAATTGGCCAGAAAAGGTGAGAGAAAGAAAGAGGTAGGGAGGGAGAAAGATAGAAAGATAGAGAGAGAGAGGGAGAGAGGGGGAGGGAGAGAGAGAGAGAGAGATAGGGAGAGAGGGAGAGAGAGAGGGGTGGGGGGAGGGAGAGAGAGGGAGAAAGAGAAAGAGGGGGGTGGGGAGGTGGAGAAACTCAGAGTCAGAGAGAGAGAGATGGAGGGTGGTGGAGAGAGACGGAGAGAGAAGGGGAAAATAGAGCTCATCTGAACCGTATAGCCGAACATTGCGCAGTCTCGCATGCTGAATGGGATTTAATCGAACAGAACTGCATGCGAGCAAGCCCATAGCTTAATTCATTATGTATGTGTTTTTCTCCCCTCTGGATTTTTTTTTCGTCTGCAGATTAAAACGACGCAGGCTTCCGTTTTTTTGTTTTCTGAGTGCCCGTCCGATGTTTTAAGCCATCTACACCCTAGCTGTTTATTGGCCGAAACCTCTCCGAAACACCAACGGCTTACACACACACGGAATTGTTTACTCTCCCATTCTTGTGCATACCGATGTGGTGTTTACCATGGGCCGTATATTTACCGCTCTCTCAAAGTTTTACGAGTATTTTCCCCTTCTCTCTCCATGCTTTACATCTTCCTGGGCGAAGTCACTTCCAATGAGTGTTTCTTTTTTAAACCGACCCAGACTCACGTTGGGACCACAGATCTCTTCAGCTTCAACCATGGAGCTTCAACCCGTCCGTTATGTTCGTCCCTTTTTTGTTGTAGTATACATGTACAGTGTAGACTAGAGCTCAAACTCAACACATGCTATAGCGGGCGCGCATTAACTCGGGGCTATAAAAAATCCTCCGATCGACCATCTTGATTTTTTATTGCCCGCTGTAAAACCTGTGCTCGGAATAATGGCTCCGTGTAACTGTCGGAACGTCGTTAGTCGGGCTTTGCTCGGATTCCAAAAAGAAAGAAAGAATGAGAGTGGGATAAAGTCAGGCCAGGGGAGGGGAGAGAGAGAGATCGACAGACAGACAGATAGACATCAGAGTGGCAGTGACACGACAGGCAGGAAGGGACACAGAAAAAAGAGAGACAGAGTGACGGAGAGACAGCCAGACATGCACAGAGAACCCACGACCCATGACGGCATGAGATTAACCCAACATGCCGAGACGATGTTCTTTTTTCTTAGAAACTTGCTTTCTGACTTCAATGACCAAAATACAAATCGAACAAAATATAGAGGGCCGTGACATTTCGATCCTATCACTGTATCATCAGGGACTTCCTTGGAGTCAGAAATGAGTCTTTTTTTGAGAGATGGTCCTGCTACTTGCTAGGACCGAGACGTATTTCTTTCCTTTTTTTTCTTTCTCGATCTCTCTTTTAAAATTAAATAATCCTCCATGTTTAAAGGAAAGGCAAGGCTTTTATAAATGTTCGAGAACAGGGGTCAGACAGACCTTGCCGAAGTCTGGCATGGTTTAACCAAGGAGGCTCGCCTAATACCTCCTTGGTTTAACGGCGGTGGGAGGGATGGAGGGCGATTTGGTTCACCTTTAAAGAAAGAGAGAAAAATAGAGGGGCCCTCCGAGCAAGCCCAAACCATGCCAGGCAATTTAGCTCATTTAAAGCAGGCGCCGGCTTGGCTTGGTATCGGTAGTCAGGCTGCTGACCGGGCCTCCCCCTACCCCCACCCCCACCCGGGCTCGGTCAACGGCAAATTAATTCGCTGGCTGAGCTGAATGGAAGCGGCAGGGGCCGTTCGGTGGGCGCACAATGCTCTCTCGGCATTGGGAAAGAGGGGGGGGGGGAGGGGAGAGTTGCCGAAAGATCCTGTGGGTACGTGTACACGCATGCAGCCACGCAATCACACACGAGGCGATGTAGTTCGCCCACGAAACATTTTCCCTCTATCTGTCTCTCATGGTCTCTCTCTCCTCTCTCCCTTGCTCTCCCCGTGTCTCCTCTCTCCCTTCCATTAACAAAGCAGCGGGCAGATCCAAGCGTAGAGGCCTGTTTGTTTTGTACAATTCATCAATTTAGCCCGCTCGTAGCGCCAGCAGTGAGAACAGGGTCGGGGCAGTGAATCATTTTGTGAAGCGGTCTCTCTGTTTTTTTCTCTCGCTCTCTCCCCCACCCCCTCTCTCTCCCCCTTATTCTTTCCCCGCTTCTCTTTTTTACCACACCGAGCCCGAGCTTTTGCCTTTCACGCAACGCTGACCCGTTGGACTTCCGAGCGGTCCTTTCTCTCTGTGTTCGTGGCGCTAGAATGCCGATTGCCCTCGGGGATTTGACTATTCCATACATGTAAATAGGGGTTTCCATCACTTCTACTGTGCCGATCCACACATTGTCTGGGAAGAAAGGAAATCCAATAACTATGAAGTCTGAGAAGGCAGATATGTAATCTGGTTTCGTAAATGGTCGCCTATTCAATATTTATGAAATCACGTCAAATTCGGCGATAGATCTCCGTCTGGGGATAAATGACTTCCCCCTATTTGATGAATGCACAAGTCCGGCGGGCTCAAGTCAGCTCTTCGCTGATTGGTGCGGCTTTTTCTTTGAGGAGACGTCACTGCCCTTTGGGAGCCATCGGGTGGCGGGCATGTGCTTTGATGTGTTGCACTTTGAAACACACAGGGAAAAAAAAACTTCTCCAGCATTCGAAGACGCGTACCCAGCACTAGTGGAAGTCGGAATTGGCCGTGCGAAATACCGCTTTATCGGGAGCCTTTGGAGTTGCATTTCTGGTGCTGCGATCTTCCCTTGTACCGTGCCCGAGTTCTCCACACGGAATTTTGGATCATTACTGTGCCGTTCAGGAACCGATCGGCGTTTAGGGGGTAAGTGAATGGTCCGCTTTGTATGTTGACGAGACCCCCCTTTTTTTTGGTGTGGTGGATGGGGGTACCCGTGGTGAACACGCACACACGTACTGTACACACACGGTACGGCCATGCGAGCAAGCACTGAGTGCATAGGGTTAACGCTGTGTGTGCAGGAGTTGTGTATGCGTGCTATCTGTGTACGGCAGGGCATGGTTTGGGAATTCAACCCGCTGAGCTAGCCATCGCCATCTGAGCATAATAACCGTTGCTGATCGCCCTGTGTCGGACAGCCAGGAGACCAGGTCTTCTCACTGCAGGATTCGGATCGCTAAATCTCATTCAGTGGTGACCATTTTTCGGTTGTTTTTTTTTTCTTTCCGTGTGAGGCCGATTCAGCCGGTCACAGCCTGGCCGGCGTTGAATGGGTCGGTGTGCATGTGTGCCCGTGACATGGTAAGTCCATCCGTACATAACGTGCATTGTGGCAATGCTGGCTGGTTGGGGATATGGGGGGGGGGGGCCACATTCGTGCCTTCATTATGATGAAATATGCACATGTTTTGCTGCTGCCTAAGAGCGGACCTGCCGGAATGCACGTCCAGAAATGGTTGGCTTTTTGGACAAACATCCCATAAAATGCGGGGGACAAAAAAACACCCAGGTTTTAAATCCATTTGGGTGGCAGGGATTGTGGATTGGTGGTCTATGTGGGGATGGGAGATCACTTGGCGGAAAGTGATATGGCTAGTAATAACCTGTGCTGTTAGTTGGTTCCATATTCCCTGTCTCAGGTTCTCAGGCACTTGTATGTTTTCATTATTTACAACCACGTAAACAGTAAAACTTAAAAGCCTCGCTCTTAAAAAAAATGGGTAAATACTCAATTTACATCGTCAAAGCTGTTGAGCAGATTTCCATCACATTTGAATGTTTCAGCATTTGGTTAGCATTTCCATATTTGATTCAGGCATATTATGACCATGGAGAAATTGGCAGACAGGATCAGTCACATTACGCATTCAATGGTGTCTTCCAGTTTCATGAGATATTCTGAATGTTGAATGATTTTTTTTGTGTCTGGTGAATTCATGTCAGACATTGGGTCCTATCTGCATGTTCATTATCTGCTTAATCAGTGTCCTTAGCAGGCTTGACTTTCTGTCAGTTCATACAATACAATATTAGATGTATTGTACACATGTTTACATGTACCGTACATATGGAAAACCTCACACTGTCCTAATTGGAGTAACCAAAGCACGACCAAACACACCACCTCCCTCCTGCATGGCAAAAGTTCAAAGGTCAGGGCCCCTTAAATCCACCAGCAGTAATTCCATAAAGATCCCTCTTTCCCACCCCCGCACTATTGCGGATTCCGCATAATTTAATAAGATAAGCATTGCTTAATGCTATCTGTTCCGATGTTATTTTTTCCCCAAGTCTCGACAAGGGCAGATCAGATTACTTAACATTGAATTAAGCGGACAATTCTTGAACTTGGCGGAGCCGTTGCTTTTGTCCCGGATCGACCACGACCTATTCCATAATTGAAGCAGTGTGGTTTTATTTTTGTCAGTGTGTGTGTGTGTGTGTGCGATTTGCCCCGCATCTCCTTTCTCGATGAAAAGTAGGATAATGTCAGGAAAGTGGATTTGTTGGAGATGCGCACGTATAGGGTTGGCAAGCGATTTTGAGGCATAATTTCTTAAACGGCTAACCAGATTAGGGGAATGTTGTGCTGGTCGATAGTGTATTAGATTGATTCGGCTTCTCTCCCTATATCTTCTTCTCTCTACTCTCTTTCTCCCTCATCTCTGTCTCCTTCCTCACTTTAAAACACGCATAGCTCCCTCCACTATCTCTTCCCATGAGCTACAGGCCTCCCTTTCTCCAGAAACCGAATCCATATTACTCCTTGATCAAATCAGACCTTGATCGGGGGGGGGGGGGGATGAGGGTGGTGTATGTCATTGCTCTTGGTCCCCTCAGGCTCTTAGTTTTATTTCTGAATTATGTCCGAGATGCTGGCAGGATGACCTTGTGTTGGGTATTGGATCCGTGAGAGCGCCATTCACTTTGAAGCAGCCTCTAATCTCTATCTTATTTCCTGTCTTATATGCACATGAGCTCGAGCGCTTGAATTAGAGGCTTTAAGCTACAGAGTTGGAGAGTACAAGCCCTGTTTTTTTTAAATTCTTTTCTGGGAAGATGTCAGCATCCTGCAGTAATTTTTTGTGAAGGCTTTAATTTGAATTTCTCACTCCAGAGTTGAAGAGTGCAAGTTATTCTCCGAAGGGTTCAGTGGGAACATGTCAGTATGCCATGATAATGTTATTTTGTAATTAACCCCCCCCCAAAAAAAAGAAGAAAAACCCAAGAAGAAAAACCCGCCATTACATATTTGGCGAGACCTTTTAGCCTGTTCTTGACCCTCGTACGGTAGGTACATGTACGGTACATTGCTGTAGATATGACTGGAGGTGAGGTGGCATAGGATTTTTTTTTTTTTTTTAGACTCAGATGGGTTGGCAGATCTCGGCAGTCTGCATCGATTTGGGAGGTGCGGCTGTTGGATCGGCAATAAGGATCTGAGGTGCCGCTGCGGAAGTGAAGGCAATTTCACACTCGTCAGTCAATTTAGCCGTCTCCTTATTTATTATTATTTTTTGGTCGTCATCTTCTCCCTCCTACCTCTGGCTTTGGGTATGCCCCGTGAGTGAGTGGAGAGGGTAGCAACTCTGTTTTCATTCTCCCCCTTTCTCTCACTCCCTGTGTCCCTCTCTCTCCCTCTCTCCCTTCCTTTTCCCTTCGTCTCTCTCCAACTCTCTATATTACCTTACATACATAGCTGCTTGAGTGGCTCATTTTAAACGGGTGGATTGGCCCCAGTTAAATTGTTGTTAGAAAATATTACACAGGTGCAGGTAATTATACACGGGACTTGGGTGGGTGGGTGGGGCAGATGACGAAGGCGTGGTTTGGTAGCCACTTTGCGATGGAGGTCAATCCCTAGGTCATTCCATTTTGGGATGAGGAGGGGGTGTGCGTGTTGTTCGCAAAGTCTTAAAGAGCAGTGCATGTTTTTGAACAAGTTTGTGTGGAGCAGTCATGCAGTGTGTTGTTAGGCCCTGTCCGCATGTATTCCTGTATTGGCTATGACTTAAAATAACACAGGAGTCTATGAGAGCCAACCCGAAGCGGCTTCGTCTTCAAATTACATGGGAGTCTATGAAAGCCACACCAAAGAGGCTACCCCCACTAACTTGTTTTCCACAGGAGTGGCCAATAAATTTGGACACAACCTGTTTATGTTCATCAGCTTCATCCTAGAATGCGATTGCCTAGTTTCATGTGAGATTGCAGAAACACTCTTGACACCTCTCTATTGTGTGTTACCCTTTATCCGGGGTCTTGCATTTATGACTGCACTATACATGCATGTGCATGTACAGCACAAGGCAGGCTTGGTTGAACTGTTAGGAGTTGCCTTCGGGGTACAGCGATAGAAGGAGAGTAGATTGAGTGCTGGGTGTATTATATGCTTGCATTACACATAACCTGGGCCAAGTGGTCCCCCCCACCCCCCAAAAAAGGAGGCCCCTATGCTATCATGTACACATTGCCAGTACTGCAGTGTACTGCAAAAGAGGTACAAGCTGACAAGGACATGTGTGGCTGCATTGTGATGTGTGTACAGTGTGGCTCTACATCCACCATCAGGAATTCCATGGGGGTTACATAACAGGCTTCTATTCATCAAACAGGAGGGGGAAGTGGATGGGGTGGGGAGGGGTGAGGTTGGGTTCAGGGGTCCCACTCAGGCTAGGGGGGCTCCATTACCATTTGCATATGGGATTATTCATTAACATAATGCTTTGTCTCTTCTGTTGCGGCAGGTCCATCCAAGAATCGCTGGCAGTTGGTTCAACGGTTGACTCGCATGGTCCAGTGGTCAGCTATTGAACGGATTGGGCTGGCAAGTGTGCAGATCGACAGGAGATATATATATAGGAGAGAAGGGGTAGAAAAAAGGGAGCTGTGAAGGAAACAAAAAAGACAGGCAAGCTTGCCTTCTCTGCGTGGAAGTTATAAATCAAGGATACCTGCTTACGGATAATTTGTCAGGCAGTCTACTCTGAAAAAAAGTTTGGAAATTTTTGTTGGAAGCAAGACTGGCTCCGATGTCGCGGAGTGGCAGTTTGGCGGACGAGAGCGTGCGCCCCACGGCGCAATGACGCTGCAGGCGTATGACTACATGGCCGATTGTGCTGGCAACTTCACGGAGAGCCTGCCCACCAGCCAGCGCCCGCCCGTGCCCGGAGAGGAGAATGAGACGGCGCCGCCAAGCGCCGCTGTCGTCGTCGTCGTCGCCGCCGCCATCAGCAAGGAACGCTCGCCCACGGCCACACCGCGCCGCTCGGCGCTGCTGAAGCCCGGTGTGGGCCACCGCAGCAGCAACATGGAGGAGGACGACGCCCCGCTGGGCTTTGAGCCGGAAGGCTCGGCCTCGGTCACGCCGCCCTACACGCGCTGGACGGAGAGCCTGCACGCCCTTCTCGCCGACGAGGACGGCATCTGCCTCTTCAAGCAGTTCCTGGTGCAGGAGCGGGCCCAGGACCCGCTCCTCTTCTGGCTGGCCACCGAGGGCTTCAAGAAGAAGGCCACCGACGACCCCAAGCGGGCCGAGCTGGCCAAGGTCATCTACAAGAAGTTTGTCAAGGCCGACGGCCAGCAGGTGGTCCGGCTAGCGCCAGCCCTGCGGGCCACCATCGCCGGCCTGGTCCGCAGCGCTGTCTTTGACGAGACGCTCTTTGACGGCGCTCAGGCCGAGGTGGAGGGGCACATCCGCGAGTCCACCTACCCCATGTTCCTCAAATCGGACCTCTACGTGCAATACATCAACAACGGTGGGCTCAGCCCCAAGAGCTCAGAGTGCAGCTCGAGCGGTGGCCACAACTCGAGGCCGGCCGGCTACCTGCCCACGCTGCCCGAGGACGCCGAGCTGACGGACATTCCGGCTGCCGGGGAGACAGCGGCCGCAGTGGCCGGCGAGCAGGGCCAGGTGCCGCTGACCATGGAGATGCTGATGAAGACATCCTTCCAGCGGCACTCGGCCGCCAAGACTCAAGAAGGGTACGTTGGCCTCCTTGTTAGCCGTTCTTCTGGTGGTGATGATCACCAGTCTGTACCAGTACATGTACATCACTATATCTCTCTCTCTTACTCAACAATTTTGCATCAATTACTTTGTGGTTAAATGGACCATTTTTTGTGTGTGCGATAAACTGCCTGTGAGAAAGGTCTTGCTAGGTTCGAATTGTCAGGCTATTTGAATTTCTAGGTGGGAAACCTAGGGGCTGAGTTGATTTTCGAGTTGAAGTCGTGGTCATTATTTTCTCACTAAAGACTGTAGAGGGCCTAACATTTTAGTCCCAGCATGACCTTTCTCAAAGACTGAATCTTCAAATAATCGTGAATCTCCACCAAATGAATGCGATTATTTGGATCAGGATTTGAATCGCAATTCAAACTCCACTCTATTTGCGTGTGGGGACACAATAAACGCGTATATTAGTGGGATTTGAATCGCGATTCGGACCCCACTAAGAGTGAGACTTGTTCAAACAATCGCGTTTATTTGCGACGCGAAGTGTGTGGAAATGCTCCGCTCAAATCGCACTGGTTTTTTTAAACCCACAATGCATTGCGCAAGCATGGCATTTCCTGCCAGCAGCTTACTGCCAGGAAGTGCAGCACAGGGTTTGTTTACTTTTGTCAGCGAGTCCCGCCATTCTCGCTTGCGCAGCACGACCATATGCTAACTGCAATCAGCTCGCATTTATTTGCAACGCGATTATCTGGCCTGTGTGAACACGACAAAAAAAATCGCGATTCAAATCGCGATTATTTTCGTAGTGGGAACGGCCCTATTGTGAATTTGACATTTTTTTTTATGCTGTTGTGATTTCACGAAGGGGGACTTTCTTGTCCACAGGGTCATGGGCGCGTGTACAAAATGACCCCTCAGGTTATAAATTAGGCAAAAAACAAACAGTAGTCCCCCTGAAACAGGTTTAAGGCTGGCTTTTTGTTTATTCCACCAACTTTGGGAGGGGTGCGGATGTTTACAAGTACTTGAACAATTTATTCGCAGAGTTCAAACAAGTTCGGCCACTGCAATTTTATAGAGCATGTTATAATTTTTTTTACCAGTTTAACAGTACTGAATACACACCCATATTTTATGACGCTCTGTGCCGAAACATTTATATATGGGGACTTTTTGTTAATTTTTAAGTTTTTTTCGCGAGGGTGGGATTTCTTAGGAATGCTTAAGTGTAAACAGTGCAATTTGAGGGGTTGGTCAGCCATTTTGTTTTTTGAAATTATCCAGTGATTTTTTTTACACTGATGAAGAGTGACTTATGTTTGTTTGTTTACACTGACAAGCAAAGCTCCACTGTACCTTTGCTTTTTACTGACCCAAATGTTACAACAAGGAAAGCAATTCACTGGCCCACATGTCTTCAAACTTTTACAATAAACGTAAAACCATAGGAGGGCCTGATGTTTCGATCTTTAGCAGGACCTTAGAAAGGTCGGTCCTAGGATTGAAACGTCAGGCCCTCCAATTTACATGTAGTGACTCATTTAACTGTACATTGAATGCACATGAACTGAAATTACAGTGTATGTTCTATGCTACATGTATAGGTCTACTGTATACAGCTGTGCATGAACCATACATACAAAATGTACCTGCACTTTGTACATGCATGTGCTGTGCACTATGAAAGCATGAAAACTACAAAAACATGTATCGGTTGGTCAGCTTTGCTTAGCGCATCGTATGACTATGAGCTCTCAAATCTTGTCATTTGTTATCATTCCCAGAGAGATATGGTTATGAAAAATTGCTTTTAATTGCACGCACATACTGGTACTATTGCCCCCAAATGAAGAGGAACATTGCCCACCCAACCCAAGTTTGCCCGATTCATTGTTAATAATATTATTTAAAAAAACCTGTTTCATTTGGGAGGGAAAACAATTTGGTAACCAGCAACCTTTGTTTCCTGATAAGGTACAAGTAGCCAAACATATTTTGGGGCCTATCGGGGACTGTGTTTGCCCGCCTTTGATAATCCATGTAATGCTGAAATTGAAGGGGAAGAGGGGGAGGGGAGGCAGGAGGTGGTTGGTTGCCCGGCAACCATGCCCACGCACGCACCTGATGCCCGGACCGCAAAACGAGAGCCCCAATCTGTACGCACAGATTATGGACGGTGCTAGCAGGAATATGCGAGCCTTATCCTTGGTCTTGGCCACGACCCCTTTAAACGAAAAAAATTAGATTTTGGAAGGGACCATAGAGTAATATGCAGGCTTTCAAACCTTATGTACCAACATGTAGCGCCATTGCACTTGCCATAACAAAATCCACATTGGTGGGTTGGCCCGGGACTTAATTAGGGCTTGACCCACTTTGCTGGATGACGCCATGTATGGACAACTGGGGTTGGACACTGGTCAGACAGCACTGCCGGTTACCACACGGTCATTGAACACTGAATGCAGCGTGTGTTTTTTTTTTATTGATACAAATTGAAGACGTGCATGTACAGTATGCATACTAGATGCCGTACTTGTGCCATGTACTTCAGGGAATTTCTTCATCAGTATAAACATGTATGTTTGTGTACAAATTGCAGATCTACACGCGTGTACATTTGGAGGTTTTTTTGGCGCCGATGTTTTTTTTGGTGGAAAGGGAGAGAGGAAGACGGTGTTTATCAATCAAAACAAACCAGATATAAGGGGAGAGGGGGGTTGAATAAAAAGAAAACTTAATCCCTGTAAACATGGATGAGTAGAATCTCCGGAGCTGGACCCGAGATATGGCCTTCAGTTGACATCGGTCGCTGTTGTTGCTGCACTTGCGCAGCCTTGGAGTCTGCAGCCGAGTGTTTGGGGGAAGTGCGGTGGGAGGAGTCTTTAATGGCTGTCTTATCTGCGGTCTGTTGACGTGCGCGGCTTCGCGAGGAGTCCCTCTGTCTGTGGTTTGTGTGTGCGCGTGCGCGCCGGGCTACATGCACCTCTTGGTTGGCCGGTTGGGATGTACATGTACGAGGGAGAGATGGGGGAGATTGTCTGTGAGAGACAAGGTTCTATAGTTCTAGTGCTCCCTCTCCAACCTCCTTTCCTCCCTTCGTGTCCACGCTGCATAGGAAACGGATCGCGTCATGAGTCACTAAACCAATTATTCTCGACAGCCAGTCGCACCACCGACACACTCATTCAGAGGTTTTCCATTCCTGTTTAAAAAACAACAACAATTGCAATCCATCCTTAGAATCCATTATATCAAGATTGTCTGGACGAACATAATCTGTTTGGATACATGTGTTTCTCTAAAAAATAATCCTCTTCATTAAATGTCAGTTGTAGTATGTATGGACGGAGAGCACTGAAATAAATTATTCGCGTGGATAGGACTTGTCGGCAATGTCGAATAGGCGCCGTCACTCGCACATGCATAGCGGGTGGTGGCGGGCTTGTTTAGTTTGGTCAGCTGCCAAATGTGAGCAAGGTCCAGGGCCAAGTGTGGGGGCACCCCTTCCCTTTCTCTCTCCTCTCCCTTCCCTCCCCTCCCTTCCCTCCCTCCCTCCCTCCCTCCCTCCCCTCCCCTCTCTCCCTGTTTTCCCCTCAACCTGTGGCCAATTTGTGAGAATTCAATTCCGCCCAGTGAATCTGGGCCAAAGGCAGCCCTAATGCAGTCCTATTAAAAAAAAGCAACAATTCTGACTGACAATGTGGTGAATCCTCACACTGCAGTCGGCCATCTTGGATATCATATTCCACCTCCCTAGTGTTTTCAAAGAATCGCCCTGGCCTCCCTCCTATCTGCTTCCACTTTTTTATTTTTATAGATGCTAAGTCGTTGGGACTTAAATTTGATAAGCAAGAAAAAGTCCTTGTCTTTGAATGGAGGGAACCTTATGGAAAAGTGAGGGTTGAATTTCTTGCGAATGTTTTTTTTTTCCCCATCTCGCCTGATTTCTTCCTGGAGTGAACCACTCTGCGAAGAGGCTTGATGTTGACACAACGGAAAAAGAAACTCAGTTCGTGAGGGATGATCCTTTTGCAATCTGAGGGGAAGACCTTCCCCTTTCCCTTTGCATAGAGTGCATTGTACTCGCGTTGCGCAGACAGCTGTTTTTCGTATTCTTCTCATCTCTGCCACTCTGGGAAAGCAAAAAAAACAACAACTTCGCCAGAATCACCTCGGTGCTGTGGCAACAACTAATGAATTTTGATTCCCCCTGCCTTGTGCCCCAGTCTGATTTTCTCGTTAAAAATGAAGTTTCATTCATAACAAATAAAATCAAGGAAACTGCAGAAAATGCGGTAGATTTGTTATGCAGGATTTTGTTTCTGTGCGCTGTCTGGCAGTAGTAAATTACCGGCATAATATCTGCCCTTGTGTTCTTGTTTTTCTCTTAACTCCACTGTTGTCTTAGGTTCCTTTCTAATTTCAACCTCTGAACAGCCAAGGTTGTCTCCGTAAGACAAATTGTTCCCTTGCATCAAAATGTCTCACTATCAAGTATCACGATAGCACTAACCTGTTAGTACACTTGAAGTCCCATACTCCATTCTTTTTAACTGCTTCTGTTCAGCTGGAAAATATCATCATGGTCGCTGTCGACGCTCGGATACAGACGACTCATATTTCACAGCAATTTGCAGAAGATGGCTTTCCCAAAAAATATGCAAAACCACTGTACATGCACCCCTTTGCGCCTCAAAAGGCTTGTGTAACTCCATGAGAAAAGCAATTTCTTTGCGACGGATGGAAAATTAAGCACCCTGAAACAGTGAAAGATAATGGATCCAGGCATCATAAAAAAGAGATGATTTTTGTGTTCACTGGAAAAAAAATAGATAAAGAAAAGGAAAGAAAGAAACTTCATAAAGTCATAAACCCAGTCTGCTTAACTAAGCTGGCTCCAGCCAAGATGTTAAAACTGACCCCCTTTTTTATTGTGGAGGCTAGCGGAACAAATAGGGCCCCACAAAAGACCCAATGGTTATTAAAGCGAGGCCGTAAAACTGCCGGCCATAAAAGTTTCTGGAGGCCAACCACCTTGGAACCCAACCGCCCCCCCCCCCCACCCAACCACCATCATCACCATTCTTCTTCACAGGTGTACATGTACAATGTAAGTCCTAGTTGAACTGAGTTGCTCCCCCCCCCCCCAGAAAAAAATAAATCAATCAAAAAACCAACAGATCCAACATAAAACAAACTGGATAATCAGTACAGAATGCCATTGAACATTTTGGTGGAAGAGCAAGAGGAACAAGTTCCCGCAAACTTTTAATATCAAGTTGTCCACCAGCATTGAGTCGGGTCATACATCATTACATGTAACATGAGGTTAGACTGTCCATGATAGACACCTCTGAAAGATCCTAGCAGGACCTTTCTCAAAGGCAGGACCTTTGAGAAAGGTCCTGCTAGGATCGAAACGTCAGGTCCTTTTGAGACTTATGAATTGCAAGTCATTTTAGTCAGTGAGCAGTTTGCAACACCAATAGTTTTTTTGTATTGACTTCACCTCTGAAAGAGTTAGGCCTGAATGAGGCTTTGGCCCTGGTATAATTCGCTGTGCATGCTCTCTGCAGCTCGGATGGGACCATTCTCAAGGGCACATTTAGATGCAGGCTTTCATGGTTCCCTCTCAATGCAACCCGGAAATCACTGAACCACAAGAATTGCCCGTGAATGGAAATCGCAGGGGGTTCGAACGCCAAACACTTGGTCGAAGGAGGGCGGAACGTCTGCTTGTCTTGTGGCCGGTTTAAGTGGGACCGTGTGCGCAAGAACCCCCTTGCTTTTAAAAAAGAAGAAAAATGATCATGTGCGCGCTATATATGGCCGATAGAAGAGGGAGGGCAATGCGCCCACTGCTTCTCCTCCCTCTCGGGGGACGTGTGGGTTAACGTGGTTAGTTCGTTCCCCTACTCCCCCAAATGCATCTGGAATGAGACGGACCTGTTACGATATGACCGGCGCCCCGCACATGCAGATTATTGTCCGTGGTGGTGGCGGAGGTTGAGGAAAGGAGGGTGGTTGCCAGCGCAAATCTGTGTCTAATGAACGGTACAGTCTGTCTCCTTTTCCCCGAGTGCTCTTAAGCTGGGGGAGGGGAGCTTCTCCGGTTTGGACCGGGGACCCACTTTGCTTTCCTTAGTCGCGCTTGACCTGATTTAAAGAGTTGCAATGGTTGATTGGGGTAAGAGGGGGGAGTGATATTGCAGCGCATGTGCCAGTGATGGGTCCATTATCCTGTCAAAAGATGCTAGCAACGCTGTGTTTTTTGGCGTCCAGATTATTTGTTCACTCTGCGGGTCTTGCTGAGACCCCACATCTGCCTGCATTTTGATGAGCCCTAATGGTTCGCGCAATTTGAACAAGTTTGTGGACACCATCTAGTCATCTCGTAAGAATTCAAGTCCACCACGGTGAAGAGGTGGTGACTCAATGTTTCGATCAGTGTGCGCTCCGTCCGCTGGAACTTGGCTAACTCCTGACAACGGGCAGAGCACATTGCCTGAACTGTTGAGGTACCGGCTTTTCTCTGAGCTTTTTCTTAAAAGAAGGCCCACTGTGTTTGCGCAAACTTTTCACGTTGCCTGCAATTGCACATGCCTCCTCGGAGCCCTCCCTTCAAGGGCAGAGTCTCCTAACAATGGGCAGAGCACACACTGCCCGAAACATTGAGTTACCGGCTCTTCCCAGAGTCATTCTCCAAAGGAAGAGGACATGTACACAATGTCACCGCAAACTTTTCATATCGCCTGCAGTTTCCCACCCCTCCCCTCTTTCCTTCCCTCCAGTGCAGATCGGAATGGACCAGCACGAGCCAGGCTACCCCCAATTCCAGTCTGTGCAGCTTTCTCAATTACCGAGGGCACATAGCAAGGATGATTCCTTCTCTGACCTCGCTGACCCCAACCAGTTAGGGCTAATCTGGCAATATATTTTTTCCCCTATTTTTGGGGGGAGCTTTGATAAACCACACTGAATTCCCCAGTTGCAATCCTAGCCCCCTCTCTCTCTCATTCCTTTTGCTCTCTGTCTGTCTGTGTGTCTCTGTCTGTCTCTCTCTCCTTCCTTTTCTTTTCTGCCATCTGTGCTAGACGAAGTCAGTTTGTAACAGATTGGCAGGGCCCTATTGGGTAGATTACTGCATGTGCCACCACCTCCACAGAAGAGAAACTAGAAACACTCTCTGTTCTGCTCCGCTGCACTTCTAATTTTCACCCCATTTTCCTTTGATCTTAGCGAGCGGAGTTCGAAAGCGCAGTCGGCTTTTGAGGTGAAGCAACTGCAGTACATGTAGATTTAGGTTTTGGTCATGGGCAGGCAAGGGGTGGTGGTCCAATTTTGTTTTTTGGGGTGGTTTTTTTTGTTTTTTTGAGAGGGGGTTGTAGGAAGGGTTTAGGGGTGGTTGGTTTGGTGACCTTGGGAGGACAAAGGCTTGTCTTGGGCACTTGAAGGGAAGGCAGGCAGGCCTGTCCCCCACCCCCTGGTCCTTCCTTCCCCTCTCCCTAGACCCTCCCCTCTTGGGATACAAGCCAATTAGGGACGGCCACTGGTTTCTACCAACTTCAGTTGTCCCACTCCTTCACAACAGTGCCACTTTATATCATACATCTACATGTACCCGCATACGCTTAATGTCACATGCGTTTTGTGCGCAGTGCACAAAAGAAATGGGCCCAAAATGGCGGCCCCCAACCCCAACCTACTCATGCACTATATTCAATCTGTACATATTCTGCATATTATGAGTGCACTCAATGCAGGAACAGAACAGTTGTGATATCACATATTCCAATCGAAGAAAGCTACACACACATGTAGGATTTGTTTCCCTTGAGAAACCAAATTTCAGTCGAACTCCGGGGGAAAATGTTGGAGTCCTACACATGTATATAAAGGCCTACAGTACATGTATACATGTGCATTTCTTTCTGAGTTTGTTAATAACGTGCATCATTAAACGTTGTAAATATGGGAACAAAATTATAAAGATGTCTGTATACACATACATGTACATGTACTCACGGACATGTAAGTGTACATTTACTGCTGATATACAGTGTATACATGTAGCATACATGTACATTACTCTACATAATACTATGTACTCTGTGCGTTGCATACTACAGTATACAGTACATGTACATGTATGTTTGTACACTGTTATCTGTGAATGCTGAATTTGGATATGTAAAGTATTTTTGTTCTACATGTACATGTACATGTAGTACATGTACAGTGTACACTGTACATGTACCATACATGTATGTGTGCTCAGTGCATGTGCCCAGCTTCCCATCTGTGCCCCTGACTGGTGCCAGAGTGGGCATATCCTAACCCAGCCCCTACCCTGCCTGGCTCCAGGAAGGCCAGTGCTGAATTAAAGGTCAAAGGTTGGGGTCGCTGGGGTCAGTTGCTTATCAGAATGGCTTCTGCAGCGATACACCAGTGTGCGTGTGCATGTGCTGCTGATTCTGCAGTAGAACAAACACTGCTTGCTGAATAGTCATGTTGATGAATATTTTTTTATGGTACACATTCCAGACGGATACACGTATAATGAAGCATACTGTACAGTACAAAATAAAATGATTTGCCTCAAAAGCAGCATTCCTTGTGTGTATTCTACATGTACATGTACCTGATTTAAAAACAATTTTTTTAATGATTGTTTCTTTGATTTGAATTGCAGTGAAGCAGAGGATCAGCATACATGTATGCATTACAAGACTGTACATATGTATGCACTGCACATGGAACTGACCAATGGACGAAGTGTACAGTCCCGGTACAAATGTACATGTTAGCATGTCAGGGCACTGTGTAGACCTATTTGTTGTACATGCATGTATGTGCCATAAAACAACTAAAACCAACTTTTAAAAAACTACAGTTCTAAAGATATTGTTGAGTTGAAATTGTTGAAAACCGAGTGTTGATTGCACGACTCTAGGGTAAGGATATTGCACATGTGTATGAATATTGTACACAGAAAGCTCATTAACAATTATGCAATGTACATACGTACATGTTTTAATACTACATTTGCAGTGTTTGGCACAACCAAGCTGAACTGATGCTGCTGAGGAAAGGCCAACTTGTCCAAGTGAATGAGCAATTTGTCACCTGCTGAAGATGCCGAACATAGGAACACAGAGCTTGTGCATATACGCATACATCTAGACCAATATACTGTGGTGTGTTTTGTAAGTTAGTGTTTTGGCCATAGACATGTGTATAGGCCATAGACATGTGTATAACCTATAGACGGACAGCGTGTATTAGAAACGACGTCAGGATACTGTAATGCCATGGGGGAACCCGACTAGTGTTGGAGTATAGCAGAAGTGAAAAGAGCACTGCCGTGATGCGCGTTCGCATTTGCAAGTGGTTCCATGATGCTACCCGGCATTGCTCGCGCGCACATACATACATGTACTGTACATGTACATGCTTTTTCAATGTACATGTACGAACATGGTGGCTCCCTTCTTCTGCCCATACTTTTGCTAAGATGAAGATGGCAGCCTCCATGGCATTTCAGTCTGGCGCCCACTAATGTCCGTCTAATATGTCTATAGATGGTTTTGGTAGACCCAAACAAGAATTACATTGTAGTCCGACTACTAGTCATTCAACTGAGATTTTCCCTTTGCAATTTAAGGTACAGTGTAGGCGAGAGTGGCGCCAGAAAAAAACCTTGTATCAGTTGGCCAGATCCTAAGACAAAAAGACAATCAGCTTTTGCTTTCGGATTTTGAATACAGCACACCTTTAAGAAGGGATTCTGAGATGGGGGAGGGAAAACAATCAAGGCAAAGAAGCAGAAGAAAAAAGAACGGGCAAGAGGGCTTATAGGAATATATGGGATGTTATCCCACCAATTGCAGGGCATGTCAGGGGAATATGCGTCTGATTAACAGGGAGGGGAGACCACAGATGCCCGATAGATCAGGGGGCTGGGGGTGGGGGAGTTGGTGAGCCTGCTCAGGCTAGCCAAGTGGCTGGGGTTAAGAAGGGAGATGATGACGGTGGCCAAGGCCCTACTGCACCGATGCCTGCGCTGTAGACCACCACCTCCCATGCACTGTGCAGACAACTGTGCGATCTCCATGTATTACCCCCGACCTGAAGCCCCGCTCTCTCTAATCAGCATATACATCCTTAAGATGATCGACTCTCAAGATTTGTGCGCGTACCATAGTCAGGCCCAATACTCAGTGTTAATATGAACAATGCCTTTTTTAGTACTAAGTGATTTTAACAGAAATATGAAACAATTATTGCAAACTGCAGCTTACTACATGTACATGTAACTTAAATTTGACACGAATGCAGATCTAAGACTGACTGGGTAGACTGACAAGCATATTCAGTAACATACTGTACATGAAGATTGAAACGTCAGACTCTCTACATGTACAGGTAATTTTAAAAAGAAGAAAATTATCGGTCTTGTTGAATTCACGTCCGTGCATTTTTGCTGGAGAACAAGTACACAGCGTCCACTGTACACACATGTACATGTAATGCACATGTTCATGTTTGCACGTGAAATGCATACGTGTACATGTAATGCACATGTACGACAGACTACACATTTGACATTATGCTAATGTCCGCCTTGCCTATTTGTGAGCTTTCTCTGTTGGAAGCCGTCCCATGTGGTTCATGCACTACCCCAACATGTACCGATACGTGTGTACACGTTCAGTAGGATTGCGTACAATACTCTACAGACTGTACTGTCCAATGCTACACACACATGCATTGTTTCAGAGTACAAAATGAAGTCAATGCTATGCATAGTGCTATACATAGTATACTGTACATGTGCCATGCGAGAATCCATTGCTTGCATTGCTAATTAATGCCCATGAAGGCGGGTTTGTCCCAGAACGAACAGCAATTCGATAAATATTTATCCAGCATAATTGGACTTGGCTACAAAAACTCGCCTCACTCTGTCAGGCTGCATTGTTTGCCTGGTTAAAAAAAATTGAATCCAATTAATTTACATGTACGTGTAGCAAGGTCTAATATGGACGATATATGTTTGATGTGCATTGTGAGTGCACTTGTACAAAAAAGGAATGACATTGAATGTGCCTGTTCACAGATGTGAACTGGGTGGATGCTTTGTCTGTTAAACCTGAAATGTGGACGCTTTAAGTTTTTGAGGATTTGGTTGAATAAGACCATGTGGAGTGTACATGAATACAGTATGTACATGTACAATGTATGTACATGTACATGTACATGTACCGGTGTACATGTACGGAGAGCAATGAATGGAAAGGTCATAAAGGGTCTACTGTACAATGTATTTGCATGCACAGTGCGTTTACTACTTGTACACATGTATGTGTACATGTGTTCATGTACAATGTACATGTACATGTATGCTTACAATGTACATACAAGTGCCAAATGTGTATCATGCTCAATGCAGTGCATTAGCCCGGCGGTTTGCTTTTCACTGGTACCCGTGTACATTAACGTGTACAGTGTACATTTACAGTGTGCTTTTCATTGTGTTTGTGTGTGTGATGGTGATTTGTGCAATCAGAAATTAAACTGCTTTACATGTGGACTTTTTCATTTACTGTGCAAACATGTACATGTATACAGTGTACATCTCTTTATATTTACTGTTGTGTACATGTACATGTACATTACATGTACATGTACCGAACATACAGTACAGGAACATGTACATGTGTTAATACCATGCAGTGTGGATTACATGTACATGTACATGTATAGTTATGCATACTGTACAGTACATGTCGTCGGTTCATTACTCGGGAAAAATCAATTTAATTTTTGTAAGAAGCACTCTCACTCAAACCCTTGTCGGCAAAAGCAAATTTATTTTTTGAGGTGGAAGGGGGGCGAAGGAAGGTAGAGAGACATACAGACAAACACAGTCGTGGTTTAGTCCTCAGTTTGCCTCCTCAACCGCACACGTCTCTTCTTGCCCTGCACACATCAGAGCTTGTTGTAAACCGCTGCGTGCGCCTTTATTAGATAGCGACGGGGCGGCAAAGATCAAAGGGACCAGAGGCGGGTTAGACCGGAGTCCGCGGCTTCTGTCGGCGGACTAGACATGGGGCAGACTCACACACACACACCTCCCCTCCCCTCCCCAACATCCTTCCACGCTTCCCCTTCCCTGTCTCCGGTGCCAGTGACTTGCAAATGCAGAGTGCGTTAGGGTGATTCGAAGTCAAAAAACAACCTCCTCCCTCTCTCTTTGTTGGCACTTAACCTTTGCTTCTTAATTAGTCTTCAAATGATTTATACAGCTCCCTCTTGTCTCTCCCTCTCTCTCTCTCTCTGTTCGCGTGCCCATTTCTCTTTTCCCTTTGGAGAAAGAGAGAGAGAGAGAGAGGGGAAAAAAGCGAAGGAGAATCCCCTAAAGATGGAGGGGGGGGGGTAATGCGGCAAGGCGGCTAAGATCAAAGCCTCACGACTGATCAGTCCCAGCCAAGGTTATTTGCAGCGGTTGTATTGAACTGACGTGGGTTTCTCCGTCCCTTTCTCAGTATTGCTCATTGCCTCCTTCTCCATCTCTGTCTCTGTCTCTCACCTTGAGCCAGTTCAGGCGAAACAATCCCTGGGTACATGTACAATCACAGCCAGGCCTTCAGAATCTGCCCTGTACAGCTCTCTCTCAACTCTCATTATCATTTTTTTTTTTTTTTAACTGGACAGTGCCGCCAAAGCTCAATGCATTTTTTTTCACCCCGAGTTAGTTTCACGAAGGACTACAATCTTTTATCTTTTGAAGTGAAAAAAAAAAGAGCAAACAAATAAGTTGAGTTCATATATACTGTGTGCAGCTTTTAGAATTTTTTTGCTCAAAGTTGTGGGCTGTGCTTGGAAGCTTATGCGTACCCCTTGCGTAAATGTTAACTATACATCATGTAGATTGATAATGTACTTACACTGTATATTTGTACTTCCAAGTGGCAATTGTGGAAGGACTTTCGTTCAGTGACTGCCTAATAGCCCAGAAGAGATGCAACCTGCTACAGATTTCCCCTCGTTTATTTTGATACACAACTCGCTGAATTTCATTAAGCAATTATGGCTCCTTCAATGCGCCAAGATGCGGTGCGAGGCGCAATCATCTCGTACACAACAATCCTCAAAGCAGAGAGAGAGATACAGTATACAGAAGGAGAGAATAACTTTCATCTTTTTTTTTTAATTCATTCATTATTTGGTTAGTTGTTAAAAAAAAAAGTGATTCTGTTGAATGATGTAGCCGTTGCTGCGGTGAAAATTGATGAGGTCTAGAGAGCCAGGTGTGGTCAATGACATCACTCCCTATTATTGTTATTAATTTGTAGGGAGATGGATTTTGTTTTTCTCTCCTCGGAAGTTGAATGTCCACAGCCAATGACCTTTTGTGTGTGTGGGTGGTTTGGGGGTTGCTGGTCGTAGGGTTCACTATGTGCTTGGTTGGCCTTCCCAATCCTCCCATATCTTTGAAGCCACACAATGTGGACAAAAGCCTTGGCCCTATACCACCAATACAACCCCCCCCCCCTCTCTTCCTCTTGAAATAAACCTCCTGCGTCGATACATGCACTCCACACACACACACAAACAAACCACACATTTTCGTTCCCCACGAAGATATCCGCTTTTCTTTTTCCCTTTTTCTTTTACTGAGTGTGGGCCGAGCCGGGCACAGCGCTGGCTGTGTTCAGGGTTTCTCTGGCGTCCCACAGGGCAGGCGGTGTGGCCGAAAATTTGTGTTGATCTAAGCTTTTACTGGGACGCACAGGCAGAATGGCCCCAGCCACACAGAGGACTACAAAAGTACGCCGAACTTGGCCCCCGCTAGCCCACCTTCGGGTTAATGACCAAGAAAGAGAAAAAATACATGTGAAGTGATTTTTACCACCTGACTCAAAAATAAGATTTCTAGAAAGCTCTTCATTTGGGGAAAATTCATCAATTACAAACTTTAAAGGTGTTCTGCCGTTAGTGCGAATGAAAGGTACATTACATGTATGATTTTGAAGTGCCGTACACTGTTTTTGAAGTCCATGTGCATTGATTTTGAAGTCGAGTACATTGCACTGTATACAATGTACATTAATTGAGAATGTTCACTGATTTTTAAGTACATGTACTTTGACTTTGAAGTAAACTGTACACTGAGTTTTGAACTTAAAAGTGTACAGTACATGTACTTTCGGCTTTACAAGTACACTGTACCTAATTCTTTGAAATGTTTTGTGGGAAATACGAACAAAGAGATGCATATTGAGTAACAAAAGTTTTTCTTGCGTTGTTCTTGTTCTCAAGCAACGTGCTCATTGTTCTCAATGACAAGATTGCTGTCTCTTTCAAATCTGTACGATACTAGGATTTTATGGTCGTCTTGAGCTACGAGCGAAGATAATTGACATGTGGGAGGTGGCCTAGTGGGTGTCTTAAATTCTGACACTTCCATCTTTGTCATTGTGTACCCTCAGTGCGTATTGATTGGATTTTTATTGTGCCGAAAAGAGCTATTCACAGAGAATCAAAGCCCTTTTCTTTTGAGCTTGGACGTCAATCAATTCTTGCCAATTTTCTCCGAGGATTCGTAAATTGGAAAGAATTCCATATCTTGAATATCAAAACATTGTGGATTTATTACATTCATTGGTGTCGTAATCTTATTTGATAATTGGGTTTGCCCGTTGATCATTGGGAAATATGTTTGCGCCTCAGCCTTGGGATTAGATAAAGAGGAGATGTGATTTGTGGTGCTGTCCTCGCGCTCCGAGTTGCAACTGTTAATTTGATGCCAGATTGCCATTGATTTCAATGGGAAGGGAAGGATTAAAGGAGAGAGGGAGACAGAAAGGAGAAGAGAGAGAGAGAGAAGGGGGAAGGTTGAAGATGTGGCTTGAGTAATTTGTCCTTTTTTTATGAAATGGTTTTGTGTATGTTTTTTTCTCTCTCTATCCGTTGGCAGGTGTTACCTGAAGGGGACTAGTAATCGCGTGCTGAGTCCCTATCACCCTAGCTTCACATCCTTTGCACCGGCCGTCTCCACCAACGACTCGGAGCTGCAGAGCCTGTCCAGCGACGCCATCTCGGACGACACCATGTCGCTGACCGACTCCAGCGTGTAAGTGCAGTGCTCTCTTCTGTGACTGTCTTCTTTCTACATAAACTGAACATGGCCCTCTGTTTCTCTCTCCCACTCAGACCCTTAAATTTTTCCTCTCAGTCTCTCTTTGCCTGTCTTTCTCTCTGTGTGTCTCTCTCTGCCTCTCTCTGGATCTGTCGATCTCCCCCCCCCCCTCTCTCTCTCTCTCTCTCTCTGCTTTTCTCTCTTGTCTATTTATTTCTGTCTCTCTCTGTGCCTCTCTCTTTGCCTTTCTGTGGCTAGCTGTCCTTTCTCTATCTGCCGCTTGTTCTCTATATTTTGCTTTCCCTCTCCCTGTCTTTCTCCGCCTCTCTCTTTGCCTTTCTGTGGCTAGCTGTCCTTTCTCTCTCTGCCCCTCGTTCTCTATCTTTTGCTCTCCCTCTCCCTGTCTCTCTCTGCCTGTCTGGATCTGTCGCTATCCTCTCACTCTCTCTGCTTATCTCTCCCTTGTCTTCTTATTTCTGTCTCTCTCTGTGCCTCTGTCTTTGCCTTTCTGTGGCTAGCTGTCCTTTCTCTCTCTCTGCCCCTCGTTCTCTATATTTTGCTCTCCCTCTCCCTGTCTCTCTCTGCCTCTCTCTTTGCCTTTCTGTGGCTAGCTCTCCTTACTCTCTCTGCCCCTCACTCTCCGTCTTTTGCTCTCATCCTTTCCATCTCTCTCCGTCTCCCTGTCTCTCTTTTTCACTCTCTTTGCCCCTGTTTCTCTTGCCTCTCTCTTTTTGTTTCTTTTTTTTCCCTCTCTTCTCTCTTTCTCCGGGTGTCTCTCCTTCCTCTCCCTGCCCCCCCTCTCTCTCTCTCTTCTGTCTCTCACATCCTCTGTGCCTCTCAGAGGGGAATTTAAGAAGGGGGAAGGGGGCGGGCAGGTCTGGCTCGGCTGGCTTAGGCTGGCTTCATCTTGGCACGTAGGGGATGGATGGGTGGGTGGGAAGATGACAAACTTACACCTAATGCATCTGCCTGTCCTGTTCAAGCCATTACTTGAGTAAATCCTCACCCTGGCTCTTTAAAGCATCCCGCACGCAGCTCGCCAATCTCCCATTTTCTTTGATGGGGAAATTTATCTTTCATAGAAAAGAGGAAAATAGATGACTTTTTTTTCGCCAAACCACCCTTTCTTGAATCCAATAAGATGGTCGGGTTCATGAACTCTGATGTGCGTACATGTACATGTACGTGGTGTGCACCAGTGTACTTAGCACTATGAAGGTTGAAGAATGGGCTCTCTGTGCTGAAGGATTGCAAGGTGAATGCACTCAAGGAAGGATACATATGTATACACACTGCTCTAGCTGGATCACCCCACTTTCACATGATGTATGTGTGCGTGTATGTTGATGCATGGATCCTTGCCACGGATACATATCTGATGCCAATGGACAGAATGTCACAGGCATCATTCTTCAGCGACCACCCCTCCATCCAGAATGCACATAATAATGTTTGGTTCCAAGCTTGTACATGTATACATGTACATGTATGTATATTCAATTTTGTTAATTTTTTCTTTTGGGGTTAAGCGAAAAGGGCTTGGGAACTGTCATGCTACTTATTGCTTTGAGGATGGCCCAGCAAGGGGAATGCCCCTTAAACTACCGGCATAATGAAATTGACTCTGCTGAATCCGCGTCCGGGGGAGTATGTGTCCATGAACACTGCACTGTGTTGGGCATCCCTGCTGGAGCATTAGGGACACGGGACTGGGTTGTGTGTGTGTGTGTGTGTGTGAGTGAGTGCAGCCGGTGGAGCACGCGTCGTGCATACGTGTATGTGCAGTGTCTTCAGGGACTTGCGTGCGCTGCCGTTCCCCTTCTGATTGTACCGTTGAGTCTGGCACCCTGACTCCTCTCGGAGTGGTGCTGCTTCCATTCATGGAGTAGGTTTGTTTTGCACTGCATGAAGGGAGATTGTTCATACGGTACAGTTGTGTACATGTACATGTTTCTCCGTAGCTCTAGGCAACTTAATGAGAAGTTTATGGACAGTGTACTTGGCTCAAAATTAATTTTAGTTCCAATAATTATGATGGTGGAGGAGGGGGGTGGAAGAAATATCTCATGTGGAAATATTTCATGTGGAAATTGTTATTTTGTTGACATCCTCCCATACTGTTTTGTGTATTGCGTTGGTGCCAGGAATACGTGAGTAAATTCAGCCAAATTTCCACTCTTTGGTTTGTTTATCTTCTAATTTATTCCTGCATTCTTAATGGGGAGAAGCATCCTGAGGAAAACAAACTCTTCCAAGTCTCAAAAGCAAATAACTGGCTGGTTTTGATTAACTGGGGCCTATTCATTTATGCTAAATAACCCTAACTTTCAGGATTACGATCTTGTGGGTTTTTCTCACTTGGCATCCCAGTTTTCAAAATTGCCTTTTTCTTTACCCCGGTAAAGTGGTGTACTGTGCAAGGCAAGTCATTTCCCTTTTCATCATTCTCTCTATACTCCCCCTTTTCCCTCCTACTCCTTGCCATATCAGCGCCCATCAGTTAAGGAAGGAGAAAAAAAAAGTCCAATCATAAAATGAGCCCTTGGTGGTCTAAGGAGAGTGGGAAGGGGGGGAGAGAGGAGGGAAAGAGAGGGAGAGGAAAGGGAAGGAAAACAGATGAAGGCGCGCCGACTTAAACGGCAGCCTTTACCCACTGACCTAGTTATGATCTTATCAGCAAATTGAGGTTTCTTTATCCCAGGAAAGCATAATGAAATCAGCCGGGGTTGTGCCACAACCCCTGGGGGGGGGGGAGGGAGAGAAGGGGGACTCGAAAAAAAAAATGCAAATGAATATCTTCAAAACTGAGGATTCATTGGCCGAAAATCTGCAATGTTTTCCAATTGCCACATGACCCGCCTTTGACGTAATATAGAGTGACAATCCTTTTTTTTTTTTTTTTTCATACATGCTAAGGGGTTTTAGGGGTTTTGTTAAGTAATATTTATGGGGATTGAGAGTGAAATAGAGAGAGGGGTGGTGAAGGATTTATCTTAAGCCCTTTCTCTCTTTTTTTTTTGGAGGGGGGGCTGCCCCCTCTGTTTTTTTTCCCCAGACAGGATTGAACTTGGCGTTGGCATTGTCTGTAGGGTCGAGTCGGTAACGGTCCGCCGTGATTTCTGAAAGGTTTTGCCAATTGGCGGCAGGGAGGGGAGAGGAGTGTGAGTTGGGGGGTGTGGGTGCTCTGTCGCACGTCTGAAAACGGAGCCTTGTCGTGCTTGGCCATTGTGCTGGCTTTATCTTCGAATCAAATTTTCGTAAGCAGGCGGCGCCTTTGCTCCGGCGATTCCGCCATGCCGTGACATTTTTTTTCCCTTTCTCTTTCTCTCCCTCTCTTGATTTTTTTTTCTCTATTCTCTTTCTCTCTCTCTTTCTTTTCATCTCTCGCCCCCTTTTTTTCTCTCTCTCCTTTGGACGACCCTCAGCCGAGAAATTTGCCGATAAACGTCTATTTGAACATGCCTCCTTGATCTGATTGTCTAGCGGAGTGGCGGCAGCGATTGAAGTTGGTCTCGGTCGTTCGTTCGCTGGGTGGGGCGGAGAGGGAGGGGGGAGGATGTTAGGGGGGAGGAGGAGGGAAGGATGGAGGGCACCCCAGCATGCAGAATCACCGCAGAAGAGGCTGCCTGTGTGGCAGTCTGAGAAGGCATTGGTTTAGATTGCATTGGTTTACATGTACAAAATGTAGTTATAGTAGTAGTATGCATCATACATGTACATACTGTACATGTACATACGTGTACAGTCTATTTACTGTAGTTCCAATTCTAATTTGCATTTTTGTATGCATTATTTTTTTTTCTCTATGAGTATTTGGGTGTTAAGATTATCAAACAAAATGCGTCTGATTATCAGTTTTGGTCATTTTTAAAAAATTTTGTCTGGAGAAATGTCCTGCTGGGATGGAAAACCTCAGGCCCTCTCAATTTTTGGACATTAGTTTTTTTCTTCAGTTGTAACTGTTATTTATTTCTCTTGTTGAGGTGAGGCGCATATTTTTGATCTGTAACAGTTGTTGCTCTCTCTCTACCACCCTCCCTCCCCCTCTCTGTCTGTCTGTCTCTGCCTCTCTCTCTCTCCTTCTTTACCCTCCTCTCCTTCAGAAAATATTAACTCTGGGGAGTCCCCTGGAGAGGGGCCAGTCAGAGGAAAGAAATAGCAGGGTCTTTGGTCCTGGGGAGTGGTAGAGTTGGTTTTTCTGTCGTAATTCAATTTGATGGTGGGGAGGGCGAGAGGCAGGGAGGGGGGTCAGGCATGTGCTGCCTTGGCAAGCAAATTTACCACGTCCTTCAAGTCAACCTGGGAGAGGGGAGATAGAGAGAGAGAGGAAGAGAAGGTGGACAGGAGGGATACCAAGGAAATCATGGAACCCCCCTCCTATACAGTGAATAAAATTTGGCCTGGGCTAATTACTAACTTTAAGCAAATAGTTAAAGCACGGTACTTTCTTTTTCTTTTTGTATGAAAGGAGTTCGGAGCACCACACAATGTATGGGTTAACCTTAAATGGAAGTGTGGTCTCGTTCTTGAAATTGTTAAATTTTTGTTTACCCTTCTCACCTTGTATCAAGAGATCCCCCCCCCCAAATGTGATTAGCTGGGGTTTGGAACTCAAGCTGAGCTGTGGTCGGAATAAGTAAGGCAGGGTGTAAGTGTTTTCTGTCGTCTGTTTTTACTCCCAAACTACTGAGGGTTATGGGTGTGGAAACGATGGCAGGCTACTGGAGAAATTGAACGCTTCGGAGTCACCTCCGGGCCATTGTTGACGAAAAGCATAATTTGTGTCAGTTACATTTCGTGGACAGAAACCCACTTCGGTTAAAGCCATAATGCCTAGGTTTATGTGTAGGCCTTATACTGTACATGTCCACTAACAGAAAGGATATTTTAACAGTTTGCAACCAACTTTAAAAAAAATTGCTGACTTTTTTTATATATATTCTTGTCTGTCTCGCATGCATTTTAAAATGTAGTTGGGATACTTGGAGCATGCGCTGTTTGGGATTAATATTCTTTTATTTGAATGTGAAAAGACATGAGTTAAAAGACTCAGGTCTGCATGTATTTTTGGTCGGTTTGCAATTCTTGTTTTAATTGGCTTACTTTGCCAGTAAGTCAGGACACAGGTTTATTAAAGGTTTATTTTGTTGACTTTGATTTGTTTGTTTCACTTTCTGGTGTTGTAACATATTTCATGTGGGCTGCAATTTGTTGAAAAACTACATGGACCTCCTGCAGTGAGGTACAACACCTAATAAACGACAGAAGAAGAAAAAAATGGGGAAAGGGGAAAAAAAATCCAGCCCGTAATCTACCATGGCCAATTCAAAGGGCATTTGCTGCGAGAAAGCCCCCAGTGATAATCCGCTGGCCTCAAAGAAAGCTCTTGAAAGAGCCTGCTACCCCCTCCCCACATCTCATTTGCATATGGGGTCTGGGTTGACCCCTCTCTCACACAGGCACCCGTTAACCTGAACCCACTGGAACCCTCGAGTATGTGTGTGTTGCAGAGAGAGAGAAGGGTGGGGGAGAGAGAGGGAGCCCCCATCATTGGTTTTGGGCGATTCTTCATCCCTCTCTCACTTCTCTGTCTGTCTGTCTCTCTCTCTTCTCTGTACTTGTCTCTATCTCCTCTCTGTCTGTCTGTCTCCCTCATTCTCCACCTCTCTCCCTCCCCTTTTCCTCTCTATGTCTCCCTCTCCATCCCCTTCCCCTTTCTCCCTCTCTCCCTTCCCCTCCCTCTCCCTCTCACCCCCTCTCCCCTCTCTCTCAACCCCCTCTCTATCCCCCTATTCTTTCTTTTGAGAGGTGCCCACAGGAACGTTTCTGGGGAGGACAAAGGCAAGGATGGGGATTTGGTGTGCCACATGACTGTGCACCAATGCCCAGTGTAATTGGATTATGCAAACAGGATTTTTATACTTTCTCTCTCACTCACTGTTGTAACCAGTTAAAGATTCTTGAACTTGGGAAAAGAGTGTGGAGTGCAGGGGGAAGGGGAGGGGTGCCACAACAGGAGAAAAAAAAAATGAAAAGATTTGACAAGGTTTTTTTTTTGAGGGGGGGGGGGTTTGATTTGGTTTGAATCAGTTGGGTGAAACGAAATAGAGGGAAATATTTGCGGAATGTTTGCGGACAGTTGGCGGTTCAAAACTTTGTATTGTGGAGAGGTGTCGGTGGCCAAGCGATTAGTAATTAAAATTGGTTGCAGGTATTGGAATGACGATGATAGTGCAGATTTTGGGGTCAACTGCAGAGAGGGGCACCTTTAGATACACTGTAGCCACACCAGTCCTGCCACCTCTGCAATTTTTAGTCTCACCTTTTTTCCCCCCTTCAGCTCCTAATTTGCAAGCCGATGTTCTCTTTCTGTCTCAGTCTCTTCTCACTCTCCGCCAGGTTTCTCATTCTCTCCCTCTTGCTATCTGTCTTTCTGTTGTATTTCTATGATTCTCTCTTGGTTAATTAATGTATCTTTCTCTCAAAAATTGCCCTCACTCTTTCTATCTGCCTGGCTCCCTCTCTCCAATCACTATTATCTTTCTTTTTCCACGTCTCCATATTAGCTGTCTCTTTCTCACACTCATTCTTGCTCTCTCTTTCTCCCTCTGCCTCTGCCTCTTTCTTTCTCCCTCTCTCCCTCCCCCTCTCCTTCTGCCTCTCTCTTTCTCCCTCTCCCCCTCCTTCTGCCTCTCTCTTTCTCTCCCTCTCCTTCTGCCTCTCTCTTTCTCCATCACCCTCTCCCTTTGTTTCTCTCTTTTCCATCTTCCTCTCTCTCTCCCTCTTACCTCCCCCTCCCCCTTTCCCTATGTCTCCCTCTTTCTCCCTCTCCCTCTCCCACTGTCTCTGCCTCTCTCTCTTTCTCCCTCTCCCTCTCTTTCTCCATCTCACTCTGTCTCTGCCTCTCTCTCCCTCTGTCTCTCTCTTTCTCCCTCTCTCCGTCTCTCCTTCTGCCTCTCTCGCCCTCTCTCTCCCTCTCCCTCTGCTTCTCTCTCTTTCTCCATCTCCCCCTCCCTCTTCCTCTGCCTCTCCCTCTTTCTCCCTCTCCCTCTGCTTCTCTCTCTTTCTCCATCTCCCCCTCCCTCTGCCTCTGCCTCTCCCTACCGTGGATCAATTTTTTGAAGGCTATCTGGTTCAGTGTGTGGCCCCATCTTTCCTAGGAACGCTACTAAGGGTCTGGGTGTTTGCCCAGTCGCCCTCGGTACACTCTTTGCAGACGGTCCTAGCTCTTATGCAGATTTCTCCAAAGTTGTCTCCTTCCGGAAAACCGATTAATGCCTCGAATCTCCCCCGCCCCGTCTGCCAGCCAGCCACCGACCTTCTTTTGCAACAATTAAGTTTGCCTAAGTCAAGTGTAGATCTCTTTTCCACATTCTCCAGTCTCTCTCACTCTTAACTCTCACTCCCTGGAAGGTGCATGTGTACAGTGTATAGGAGAGTCATTCTGTATTGAAAATAACAAAAATACGACTTGAGTCTGGTTAGGGAATGTAAGTACATGTACCGTAAGTACGGGTATGTACATTACAAGAAGGGGAAGAGTTGCTGTTTATTTATTTATTTTTATTTTTAGTTTTAGTTTTTCTTTTGCGAGGCTTGGGCTGTCCAGCCGGGAGCAAGGTCACATGACCGTTTTCCCCTCGCGGGCACGAATACATACGCAGCGGCGTATGAAATTGATCGAGTTATATGATTGGCATGGCTGTGGTGCCAGTCACCTGCTCACATTCATCCTCCTCTCTCCCTCCCCCTCTCCCCCTTCCTCCTCTTCCTGCTCTTCCTCCCTCCTCGGCGCTATCCTAAGTCCCCTCGGGCCCTTATGTCGTCTTGCTGTCCCGAGCAATTGACATGAAGAAAAGTAGTGGCAGAAAAAAAAGAAAAGAAAAAATGCAGCGAGGAAACGAGCAATACATCAAGAAAGAGATATCTCTTTTGATTTGAAACAAAATGGAAAACATCACTCAGAATGTGTTTCATTTTTTTTCACAGGAGAGGGAGCTTCATTAGATTCCCATTTGTGTAAATTTTTGCTGCATTTAAGCGGTTTATTTGCGTCTTTGCGCAGTGACGAATCTCGACGATACGCAAAGATATTGGGCAGCAGTTCCACGCTCAGGTCAGTTCTCGCGCAGCAAATTGGTTTACGGCATCTTTTGCACCGTGGCCAATCTCACAAGAAGATGCGATTATTTTGGGCAACATTAGATTTCCAATTGCGTCAATTTGGGTTTTGTTGGTCGGTTTTAAGGTGGCCTCTTCGCACGGCGACAATTCGCAAACATGATGCGATTTTCCTCGTTACCCCCTCTCTTCCCCCCTCTTCGCTCTTTCCCTGTTGCTAGAGCCTCACAATTTGACTGTGAGAGGGGGGGGGGGCACATGTAGCTTCACTTCTGGTCTGTAATCCTATTTTCATGGCCGGTAATTGAGTTAATATTTGGCCAAGGTCTCTCGCAGGTTTTTCCCTCTCATTATTTTTTTTTCACTCGCACCACCGTCCATTGTGGGCACCGCCATTTTTACGCATGGCTTTCTGTTGCCTAAGAAAGTTGTCATAGATTTTTTTTAGGCCGAGAAGTCCGTGAAAGCCAAGTGGACATGTACATCGAATCGAGTAACGATAACAAGGACCCTTGAATTTATTTCTGTGAACACAAAAAATACTGGGGGTTTGAAGTTCAGCTGTGGCCTGGCAGATGTCATGTAAATGACTTGGAATTGTCTCGTTTTAAGAAATGCAGACACACATACGTGTACATGTACATACTGTACATATACTTGTATAAGTACAATGTATGTGCATGTACCTTGCTTGGATGAAGAGAGTACTCTCATTAGCCTAGATTATTTGGGGTTTTTTGCCCTCCTACCAGGAACAAAAAAGGCCACGATCTCCCTTGAACAGAAGCAGTTCTGCTCCGTTACCCCAGGCCTCCCCTTCTGCCTCCAATCCAACCCCCTTTCCCTCCTCTTCTCCCTCCTCTTCCCCCTCTTCTCTCTCACCTCCACCTCCTCCCCTCCCCCCTCCCTCCCCACCCTCCATCTTCATCCACGCTATCACCCACTGGGATGCTCCAATGAAAATAGCACCAAGTCAGGTGTAAAACATCAGCTAAGCGCTCCCACGCATGGTCAAGTGGCCAATCAGATAGTGTGCAGAAGGTGGGACAGGTGAAAGTGGCGATTGGCCTCATTGATTTTCTTCTTCCAACCAGCCATCCATATTTTTCTGTAATAAAAAGACTACGAGTACTATACGCACACGGACATGGATATGTATGTAATGTTTGACGACAATCGGCCAATTCATACGCATTTCCTCAAAACCAGTACATTTTCACTTAATATCATTTACACGTACATTATAATAAAAAGACGTTATAAATTACACCAAAATTTTGCAAGCTGCTTAGAATTTTCCAAAATGCCAGTCTCAAAAATGTACATGGTCTGACATTGTGATGCTTTTTTTCATAAAAGGTCCTGCTACATGTAGATTTGAAATACCGTGCACATTTTATCATTGAAAGAAAAATTGTACCCAGGAGATATTGTAGGCTTTGCTAGTTTGCAGCAATACTGGACTGAAATAAAAAAAAATACTCACAGTAAGAAATTTGACCATTTTAACAACACTATTTTTTTCCCGTAAATAAATTGATAGACACATGATAGAGGTTGATTGAATTATGCAAGTTGTATTTTGTCTTCTGGAAGGTCTTCCTTTGTCACAAGATTTTGTCATCGCTGACAAGCGAATGCATTTGAAAAGAAGAGCGAATAAGTGTCGTTAGATTTGTTTGAATGAGACACTTTCCTGTTCACTGTTGTAAATGTACGCACAGTGTTGGATCCATGAAGTAGTGTACCACAGACTAGAACATCAGACGTGGTCCCATTTATTTCTCTCTTTTTTTTTTTTTTTTTTTTTCCTCCTTTTTTCCCCCTGGAGAGAATTATTAGCAATGAGTAGGGTGTGGGGGGGGGGGGGAGGAGGGAATGAGACGTCCATTTTTGGTTACTATTATTTTGTCAGCCCGGGAAGAAGGAGAATGGGACGGCCATCTCTTTCTTTCCCCTCTCCGCGGCCAGCAGAGCGGAAGCGATGAAACTGACGTGCGATTCACACGGAACAAAAGAGGGGGATGCTCGGATTAGGAGAAAGGAAAAAGAGACAAATAAAAAAATTCCTTTTGATTTCCCTTTCCGAATTTGATAGAGGGCTCCGTCCGGTTCGTCACCCTGCCTAATTCTGATAGACAAGCTGGCAAGTGTTGTTATTAAAAAAAAAAAAAGGTACCAAATCTGTCCCCCTTTTATTCATTTTTATAAAGAGACAAATGGAATGGAGTATGACATTTTTATTAAAAAAGAACCAATTTGAGAACATTTCTTTATAAGACAAGTGAGAATAATCAATGAAGGGTGTCTCAAGAATAGGGAATGATATGAGTAATAAAAGATACCAAATTTTGTCATTTTATTAAAATTCGGAAAGGGAAATTGGAATATTTGATAAGGGGGTCTGAAGAACAAAGGTATGTACCATTTTGGTCCTTAATTTTCAGTATTGACGAATGGGAATATGATGGGAATGTGCCTCATGAATAGAGTATAATGTTTCAAAACCGTCAATTTGTTGGTATTTTTCAAAACAAAAATGGGAATATTAAATGAAACGTCTTAAGATGGGAGTTTTTAAAAATATTTTTTGTTCAATGAGGATGGGCTATGGGGCAGGAGTTGTGCTGCTAACACAGGATTTTTTTTTTCTTTTCGCAAGCGCGCACTTGTTATGCGGCGTGGCCATGTGTGAAGTGCCTTAGGTTTGCGTTTCCTGCCCTCCCCTCTCCTCCCCCCCTCTCTGACCGACCGACCGACCAGGAGAACAGACGCCTCGCATCATCAGCTGGTCAATAGCTGGCTCATCAGGATTTCCATACAATGGGAAGGTGGGGGAGGAGACGAAAGGGAAGGGAAGAGAGAGAGACAGAGAGAAATTCCCTGTCTGTCATAGTACAGTCATATATTATTGTCATTATGATCATTAGCAGTTGCTCTTCATTATTGTACATCCCCTTTCTGCAGTGTGTACATGCCCTTTCTGCATGGTATACACAATTTTTTTTTCTTCACTCTAAATTTGGAACACTGGCAACCTTGGGTTTTTCCACCTCTCTTTTTCTTCTTTTGTCTGTTTTCCCCCTCTTTTATTTCATTTGGCCCTTGTCAACAGCATCCACTCTGCCAGTTTCTAATCCAATCATGTTGAAAACCTTGCCGTCCCCATGGCAACTAATCTGGCCCCAAAGGGGACACGCAGGGTCAACGACCAGGGATGGTGGCGTTTTTTTCTCTTTTTTTCCCCCTTCTGTTTTCCTTTTTCTCCTCTTTTCCCCCCTCTCTGGGTAGAAAGATACTTTGTAGGACAGTGTCGACCCTCCCCCCCCCCCCCCCCCCGGAGTCTTGAGGGGTTTGTGTTGGAGGGTTGGTTGGGTGTGGGGGTTGGGTTTGTGAGTGAAGGGGACTGGATGGGAGGGTGGGAAATATATCTGCGAGTGCCAACTCGTGCACATATAATCTTAGACTGTGAGGGACTTGTGCCTGGGGCATCGGATGAGCTGCTGCCACTGCAATTGACCTCTGACCCCTTCCCATGTGAGGTCACTGATGACACACTCGCCCTGTGTAGCACCATCTCTTGAAACCCCCCCCCCCCCCCCTCAGCAAATTCAGATCGGTTTGGTTTGTTTTGGTTTTTCTTGCATCCACAAAGATGTTTAATTCCTTTGGCAATTTTCCTTTGGGACTGGATTTATTTGTTCTGTCCGAGGTGCAGATGTTTAGGTTAGATTTATGAAAAACAAGCAGGACACAGACTACCGACCTCTTCTCCTCTGCGTCGATCTTTTAATCAGGAATCATGCAAATGAGAGGTGCCGGGCTATTCTCCGGCGCATAATCCATTAAATAAGTCAATGAACTTGTCACGTCTATTGAGGCGGGAGTTGCAGAGCCGACGGAGGAAGCGAGAGAGAGGGAGGGAAGAAAGAGAAAGAGACCAAAAGGAGAAGGAGAAAAAATCAATGATTTGCCGGCACTCCGTCAATGCCAGAACTATGCGAGACGAGACAAACCGTCTGTGTTCTGCCCTCACAGTGCATTCCATGAAACGCGGATAGCCTCTTTTCAATCCTGAATCCTGATGCTCAAAATCCTAGCAGGACCTCTCTCAAAGGTAGAACCAGTCTACTGAATAATTCATGATGTCTGATTCTGCATTTAGGAAAAGTGTGGCTGCGCACGAAACGTCGGCCCCTCTCGATATTTGTGTGAAATGAGTCTACTTCGTACACTTACCCAAATAGCTATTTGTAGCTATTTGGGTAAGTATCACTCGTAGACTTGTCCCACACTTCTGTGGGGAGGGGATTTTGTGTTCAGATTATAGATTGGGATGAATGTGTGAGGTTTTTTTTTGCGGAGTCAACCCGAAATCAGCTTGATTGGGAAGGAGACGGGTATGGAGGATGGGTGTGTGGTTGTGGAAGTCGCTTTTGGCATTCAGATCTCCTGCATTACGAGTGCATTAACTCGTGCAGTAATGCCAGCACAGACCGGTTATGTGGGGCCCTCCTCAAAGGGTTGGTGGCGTTCTTTGGTGGTTTTTTTGTCTCCTTTTTGTTTGTTTTTGGTAGCCACTATGGCCTTGCCTCATTCTCCCATCCTCTGTACGGGCAGGACTTGCATTGGCTGATTGTGCACTGGGCAATAGAGGATTGAGGAGGGTTACAGGCACGCAGCACTAGGGGGTTAGGGTTAATGAGGATTGGTACGGCTTCCCCTCGTCTTAAAACCACCCATAGCCGTCCCGTCTAATGAACAGACAGAAACCTGGCAGGCTCAGGAGACTGAGGATGTAACATGTAATGGATTCAGAAGTTTCACATCCATGTGGTGTGTGTCTCTCTCTGTCTCTCTCCCTACCTCTTTCGTTTTCTGCCTTTCTGTCTCAAGTCTCTCTCTTTCTAGCTTTTGCCAAACAAATCTGACTTGTAATCAGATGGAAGCCACCTCCATCTCCTCCCCTCCGTCTACATGTGTACAAGGACTGAGTAGAGGTCAAAATTAACGAAATCTGATGCTATCGCTGCATTGTGCAAGCGTTCTTGAGGTATCTACTTTGTTTTGCCAGCATGTTTTGACGGCAGCTGAACAGCCGTCGGAATAGTGTGCTGTACATGTACAACCTTCCTAGTGTTGGGAATGTCTGTGACATGTTCATAAATGCATCAATTGGGGGGAAAGAAGTTGCCTTGGTAAGGGACTTTTACGTAGTGTGAAGTGCTTGAATTTGTATTCTAATCGGTTTTTGTTGCTTTTTTTCTGTTGATGTTTGCAGGGATGGTGGTCCCATGATGGGCAGGCATCAGAAGCAGCAGCAGAGGCGACGGCAATACCGAGCCATGAAGACCAATGTCCGGCAGAATGGACGCGTGACCTCATTCCCACCATTACCTGTGAGTCCTCCGGCATGTACCTTCTCTCTCACTACATCTCTCCATTTTTCTCTCCCCCTCTTTTTCTCTTTGTCTGTCTGTGTCTGTCCGTCTGTCTGCCTGTCTGTCATCTCTTCCTCTCTCTTCCTCTCTCTTCCTCTCTCTCCCTCTCTCTCCCTCTCTCTTCCTCTCTCTCCATCTCTTCCTCTCTCTTCCTCTTTCTTCCTCTCTCCATACTCTTCCTCTTTCTTCCTATCTTTTCCTCTCTCTTCCTCTTTCTTCCTCTTTCTTCCTCTTTCTTCCTCTTTCTTCCTCTTTCTTCCTCTCTCTTCCTCTTCCTTCCTCTTTCTTCCTCTCTTCCTCTCTCTTCCTCTTTCTTCCTCTCTCTTCCTCTTTCTTCCTCTTTCTTCCTCTCTCTTCCTCTCTCTTCCTCTCTCTTCCTCTCTCTTCCTCTCTCTTCCTCTCTTCCTCTCTCTTCCTCTCTCTTCCTCTCTCTTCCTCTCTCTTCCTCTCTCTTCCTCTTTCTTCCTCTCTCTTCCTCTCTCTTCCTCTCTCTTCCTCTCTCGTCCTCTCTCTTCCTCTCTCTTCCTCTCTCTTCCTCTCTCTTCCTCTCTCTTCCTCTCTCTTCCTCTCTCTTCCTCTCTCTTCCTCTCTCTTCCTCTCTCTTCCTCTCTCTTCCTCTCTCTTCCTCTCTCCCCCTTGCTGCCTTGCCTTGTCTCTTTCTGCCTCTCTCTGTCTTTCTCTGCATCCGTCTCTGTTTCTCTGTCCATGGCTCTCTGGCTGTTACTTTCTCTCTTTCATGTGTTTTTTTCCCTACCTTCCTTATCTCCGTTGCCAGATCACGCAGCGCCCACCCAAAGACGTGCAACCCATGGAGCCGGCCGAGTTTGCACGCATTCTGACGGAGAAGCTTGAACGGGTATTACGACAACGGGAGACCGAAGAGCGGCTCTCGGCAAGGTTACGGAAGGTCGAGGTGAGGGGGCTGGGTTAAACCCAGATTCTTGAAGCTATGAGTACACACTTGAGCCTTAAATGCCTTGCTAACAATCACTCTGCACCGGGCTACAATTCAGTGCCCATGACCGTCACACGGGGTTCTTTCAATAATGTGCCATTCTCAAAACTTGCTAAACAATCGGAAACAATGTGAAATAAATCGGTAAGTGTACTGCCTTCTCCTACCCAGATTACTATACGAGTTGCATATTTCCCTAGTCCTGTAATGCCATTCGCTAAATCCTTGATCAACTGGTAGTGCGGCCTCATCTCCGGTGCTGCCGAGTATGTGTAGAAGTGAGTCAAACCTGGCACATTGGATGATTGTGTGGCTTTCGTCAGGCTTTCATCATGCCACGTTGTTTGTGGTAGGCTTAAAAGAGTCTTTGTTAAAATTTGGATTACAGAGGTGTCCAGGTCCGGAGGGCCCGACGCATAGCACCAACACCTTCACAACGAATTAGTAGGTCCTGTCACAAAGTGGTTTTAATGTCTTGATTGACAGAACTGGACCATCGGGTTCTTTTGCATGTAGAACAGTTGATTGATCCAAGAGCCTGTCTTTTCTTGCCTGTTCATATCAGGAGGAGGAATCCGACGCGGACCGGACGGCAAGCACGGGTCCCATGGATGCGCCCAGGCTGTCGGCGGCCATGTTTGAGAAGGGCGCCCTCGCCGAGGACGACCCCAACAGCATCCTGGACGACCACTTCAGCCGCGTCTTTGTGGACTCGGCCCGGCACACGCCGGGCGGCGACTTCTCGCCCCGCTCCCGCTCGCCGGAGCGGGGCGGCGGCCACCGGGCCAAGGCGGCCAACCCGCTGGCCGGCTCGTCCGCCGTCCCGCCGGCGCTGGCCGGTAAGGGCCACCTCTCCCACCACCCGCTGTCGGCGTCGCAGCAGCAGCAGCAGCAGCAGCAAGGCAAGGTGCTGCTGGCCCGGGCGCCCAGGGGCAAGGAGGCCTACACGCCCGGCTACAACGTGGAGCCGGAGCAGCTGACCCTGGCCCAGTACAAGCACATCATGCACCACAAGGCCCGGCAGATGGAGATGGACGCCGTGGCACAGCGGACACTGGCTGGGCTGCCGGCCGACAGCAGCTCGAGCGGCGACTCCATCTACCACCGGCTCCGGGCGCGCGGCGATAGCATCACCATGGACCTGATCGCCGCCGACACGGCCCGGCATGTCAAGACGAAGAAGTCCAGCAAGAAGTCGGACATCTCGTCCATCTCTAAGACGACAGACAGCGGCATCTATGAGGGGCCTCCGTCACTTCCCTCAGACAGCGAAAGGTAAAGCCACACCGGCATTTGTTTGAAAACCAACAAATGGACTAAGAACCTGTGGTAGATTTTGGCTTACGATCAGTAACATTGAAAGATAAAAGGAAGAGCTCAAATTAGACAAAGATGCAATAATTTCCAGATGCTGGGCAGCAATACACTATAGGGCAAGACCAATACCTGGGGTGGATTTCACTAAGCCTTACGATGCATCGTAACTCAACTTACGATGGATAACCCATTGTAAGTTGTGATAGGCCGTATGGTTTCTGTGCATCGCTCATCGTCTTGCGATGGATCGTAAGTTGCGATTAGTTTGGTGAAATCGACTGCAGGCTCCTTAAGATTTTAAGCTATCCATCTGGGCAGGTAGGCTTTATTTCACATATGAGTGATGTTGATCCTTGTAAGCTTACATAGCGTGCCAGTTTGCCCTGCACGGTTACTCTATAACAGGGTCGTCAGACCAGCGCTTATTCGTCTTTGGTCTTCGTCCTTCCGCACCTCCCAATACCCCCCATTAGGAAGCAGCACATTGAGCAGTGGATCGAGGAAGGGGAGAAGTACACCAAGCCGGTGTCTAGCAAGCAGCATAGGCGGACCAGCCATCGCATGTCTCCTGATGTCACGCAGTCCTCCTCCATGCAGCAGCACAGGCAAAGGTAAACAGCCCCCTCTCTCCCTATAGTGTGATCACGTGGCCAACAGCCAATGCGGGGTTACCAGGCTCGGAAATCTGCGCGGGTCAATCAGTGGTTCACAGCAGCTAAGCATGCACGTCTCACAGAACTTTGCTAGTCTCCAGTTCTCCGCACAACTTCCTCTGCGAGGTGTTTTCAATCAATCCTGAGGCTACCAACCTCTCAGTCAACCTCTTTAACCTCCTCGACCCTTTTCAATCAGTCTCTCAAACTTCTTCCCTTCGCAGTCAACCTCTCAAACCGCCTTTCACTGCGAGGCATTTTCAATCAATCAATAAGGTGTCCAACAACCTCTCGAAGCTCCTCCTCCCTTCGTGGGCAACCTCTCCAACCTCGCACCTCCTCTCACCGCAAGGTGTTCTCGATCGATCGCGAGGCATCCGAACAACTTCTGCAAGCCTCCTCTCTGCCTTCCCTCCTCCTCTGCAGCCTGGCCAAGAAGCCGGTGGCCTACAACACCTCGCGGCCCACCGCGCAGGAGCAGACCCACTGCCTGACCAAGGTGCTGCCCCAGCGGACCTCGCCTCACCTACCCACCCAGCCCATCATGCAGGATCCCAGCATGCCGGTCAACAAGCCTCCCGAGCCCCTCACCGTCCTTGAAGAGGTGCGACGGCGGATAGACGTCTCCAGCAAGCAGCGGCAAAGGTAAACAGATTTTGGAAAACTCAAAAAAAAGAAGGGATAACTGACTGGGAATTTTTTTTTTTTTTTTTGAAAATGGCAAAGAAATCTTTGACTGGACTGGGACTAGAACCCGAAACCTTCGGTTTCGTGTACCCGCGCTCTTACCATCTGAGCTATCCAGCCCTTAGATGGTGGCCTTGAACCAAGGGAATTTTAAGACTTGCCATTATTACTTAAAAAAGGAAACAAGGAAAAAAAAGGTTGGCTTTTAAAAACCAAAAAGCAAGGAAGAAATGAATCTTCAAACACACCAAGAAAAAACTGACTAGGAACTTTTTTTTAACAATTTGAAAAATTGGCAAAGAAAACTTCGACTGGACCGGGACTTGAACCCGAGACCTCTGGACTAACGTACTATTGTTTTTCCATCTGAGCTATCCAGCCCGTAGATGGTGGCCTCCCAAATAGTCAACTAGTCTTTGCTGGGTTGGGGGCGCCAGTCGGAAGCAATTCAACCATTAACTGCCGTATAAGAAATGAATCTGTAATATTCACATTATAATGGATTCTTGTGGTAATTGTTGTCCTTGGCGTAGGCATTCGGACGGAGTCAGGAAAGAGAGGAGGCAAGGGAGTAACCCACCGATCCGCGTCACCTCTGCCCCAGCCAAGATGGCCCCGGTCATCTCGCCGGACCTTCCCAAAGAACAAGGGTAAGCCTCAGAATAGGGGCCCTTCCCCCGCTCCCCTCTCTGGGATAATGCACAAGAAAGTTCATTCATGCTCATTGCGGAACCTCGCCTGTCAGTTTGCGGAAGTGGACTTGAAAAGAGCCTTTAAATCACTCGCGGTCTGCACACGATAAAAGGCCTGCCGGCAAAATGTCAGGGTGGCCGAGTCCTGTCCCCAGCTGTTTGACGACTCCTTGAGGAGAGTCTAATGATGCGTTGCAAGGGTGTTCGTAAATTCTCTCTTTTGGAGAAAGAAAAAAAAAACACCAAGTGGTTCTGTCGTCCGTTATTTGAAGACTCCTTGAAAAGAGACTAAGGACAAGGGTGAGTGGATGATATATGAGAAACGTCGGGGGGGGGGGGGCACGAAAAAAAAAAAGGCATTGAGATGTTTCTCTGTCTCCTCTCTGCGGATCGAAGGACTTGAGAAGGAGACTAATCGCTACTGTCAGATTGCTCATAAGCTGTCTGCGCCCGTAAGTGGAGGAGCATTGTGAGTGCTGTCAGATCCAGACACGGAGTAGAGTGGCTGGAAGGGAGACTAATCGCAAGTGTCAACCCCCTTTCCTTAGGACATCCTGCGAGTGGTTATTATTAAAAAAAAAAGGAGGGGGGGGGGGGCTCGCTCGTGCATGCGGGCCCGGCGCTCGTTAGCGGTTTTGCCCGACAAGGTGTGATGGATTGGGGAGCTGACAGTACTGCGACAGTTGCAACGATGTGACTGTTTCCTACACGGGGTAGCCGATGCGGAAGCCGCAGCATTGTCTCGTGGGAAGGAAAGGAAGAGAGGCATTGGATATCTGAGCCTCATGACTAAATGAAGTAATAGTTTCTCTTTTTTTTTTTTTTCATCAAGGAGGGTTAGATTTATAGACAGGGGTGAATGTTGGGAATATGAACATGTTGCATTGGGCCGGTGGCCCCCAACTTTGTTGCGTTGAGATGAATTTTTAATTTTGGCGTGCTATATTTGCCTTCTTGTTAAAATTCAATCAGAAATACTAGAACAGAAAAATTGGATTTTCAGTCATTTCGAGATTTGTAAAAATCTCCATCAATTAACTGAGTGCAAATGAGAGAGTGTGGGGCTTTTCCACAGTGATTGACCATTAAAAAAAAAGGGTTTTAGTGTTTTTATTCTGACATTTCTGTAGCAATCTGTATTACAATGAAGTTTTAACACGTCTAGGTACTGTGTATTATAAAGATATCGGTTGAGTAATGGTCTTACTCAAAACCAAATGAAAGGGGCCTGATGTTTCAATCAAAGCAGGACCTTTCAACGGTATCCATCGCTATGCAGATTCGACTCCACAACTCGACCTCGACCAGCTTGGTGGTCGAGTGCTTGAGACATCTGCAGTAGAATCCTGCAAGAGCAGTGGGCATTTTCAGCAGGCAGTCAGGCAAAGCACTGAGCTTACAGTGCTGGTTCTACGTTGAATCGGGCTAAACCCTCATTGTGAAAGAAACAGTGATCATCTTGAGCGACTGATCATATATCCTTGACCCTTTTTTGGGATTTTATGACTAGGAGGAAGAGTGGGTCTAAGTCGAGGACCACCTACGCCCCACCCGACGGCAAGGAGGTGCAGACTACCACCGTGGCTTACTTCTTCTGCAACGACCCCATCCCCTACCGTACCACGTTACCCGGCGACCGCATCACGCTAGCGCAGTTCAAGACACTCATCTCCAAGAAGGGCGATTACAGGTAAGTCTGACAGGTTGGAAAAGACTGCGACAGAGAGCGGCACGGTGGATTAAATGGTGGAAGGCCCGAGATTGGGCAGAGGTTTGATCAAGAAATGGCGTCTGGAATGCCGAGTTGATTTTCTGATTCAAAAGCAACTCTTCCTAGAAATTATCTAAACGATTCGCAGTTTGCATCTAAGTCAGTCAGCACATTGCAGCATTGCCGTATCACTTCTTTGAAAAAATAGGTGTAATGCCTGATGAATGTTTGGACGGTTCGGATGAACACATTGGCTTTTAGGACGGGTTTTCCTTCAAAGACAGCACCTGGAATGCTAACTCAGTTTCTGCCGCCAAAGCAAACACTCTACCCTTCTTGGAAATAAATGTTAATGGGAATGGAAATAAATGAGGTTGATGGATTTGGAGTTCTGTACAGTTGAGATGTTTGGGCCAAGGTTGCATTCTAACACAGCATCTGGAACGCATTCTGACTCCTTTTTTTAATCAGTCTAATCAGTCTAATAAGTGTGAATGCACATTGAAATGTTGGAAGACTGGGATGAACGAGAAAGGCAATTCCCGGGTCGGCGGCTATGTTGTAACATAAGTTACCTCTTTCTTTGTGTGTGTGCATATTTGCATGCATTTCAAGGATTCTTAAGATGTTTACTTTCTGATTCCATTAACACATTTGTTAATTGGAGTCCTTCAAGAATGATTGATCAAGGAATGAATCGAAGTCACTTAAGCTGTCACGTCAGTTACGTGGAAGTGCCCAGAAATAATTTGCAGTGGAGGAAGGTGGGGCTGACCGTTTCACTGAAATTTTAAAAATATCGTCAACGATGTCATATTCTCTTTAGAATAATGGTACTGTTCATGCACAATGGAATGGGCACATGCTGGTCAGGATTGTGCTAACCTTGGTCTATCTGTCTGTCAGTCAATCATTTTGCACATTGATGGCTTTTTGTTAAATGCTATACATTCAATGGGTAGTTGGGTACTGTATCTTCCTTTTTTTTTAAAATGCCAAACCCTTTTTTTACACACATGGTTCAACACATGTTCATAAATGAGGAACATCAATCAGACGACATTCTATGTTCACGTTTTTCCTGAAGAATTTTTTTTCCTCCAAACTCAAATGTCTGTGGTGAGTCTTTCACTGCCGCATCACCTGCTTGGGGATTTTTTTTTACGGCTGTTTTGAGAGCATCTCTTGATGTGGCAATTTCCGCTGTGTTGAATGTAAACGGCTTGCCATTCCGCCTGAATAGAGTCTGGAGCAATGATTGGGGCAGGCGGTTCCTCAGTCATTCCGCCTGACGCCAGTTGAAGCTGTCAGAAATGTTGAAAAGGAGTGTCGTTAAAGGAGGTTTCTGCTTCACTGTGTAATTTTTGTAAAGGGCCATGCTTGCTGTGAATTAGAGAATACCAATTTGATGCCCTTACCTTGCCCTTACTTTATTGCCCTTACCTTACTTTGCCTTGCCTTGCCTTGCCTTGCCTTGCCTTGCCTTCTCTTGCCTTCTCTTGCCTTCTCTTGCCTTGCCTTCTCTTGCCTTGCCTTGCCTTGCCCTGCCTTGCCTTACTTTGCCTTCCCTTGCCTTCTCTTCCCTTTCCTTCTCTTCCCTTGCCTTCCCTTCCCTTGCCTTGCCTTCCCTTGCCTTGCCTTCCCTTGCCTTCCCTTCCCTTGCCTTCTCTTCCCTTTCCTTCTCTTCCCTTGCCTTCCCTTCCCTTGCCTTGCCTTGCCTTGCCTTCCCTTCCCTTGCCTTCCCTTGCCTGCCCCTGCCTTCCCTTGCCTTCCCTTCCCTTGCCTTCCCTTGCCTTCCCTTCCCTTGCCTTCCCTTGCCTTGCCTTGCCTTGCCTTCCCTTGCCTTCCCTTGCCTTGCCTTCCCTTGCCTTCCCTTCCGTTCCCTTCCCTTCCCTTCCCTTCCCTTCCCTTCCCTTCCCTTCCCTTCCCTTCCCTTCCCTTCCCTTCCCTTCCCTTCCCTTCCCTTCCCTTCCCTTCCCTTGCCTTCCCTTGCCTTCCCTTGCCTTCCCTTGCCTTCCCTTGCCTTCCCTTGCCTTGCCTTGCCTTGCCTTGCCTTCCCTTGCCTTCCCTTGCCTTCCCTTGCCTTCCCTTGCTTTCCCTTGCCTTCCCTTCCCTTGCTAAGTTGAACAGAGTGACGGAGGGGGGGGTTGATGTGGGAGGGGTTAGGCTGTAGGGGTGGGATGAAGACTGACTGACAATCGTAAATCGCCCTCAGGTTGCATTTTCACCTCTGCCGAGTTACCCACGCTCGGCTGCAGCCTCCCTGTCATGCTGATGTGTGTGCGCGATGTCACCACACTTATCCCGGCTCCCGGGGGTGGGTCAGTCCGTCGATCTAGCCACCGGTACAGGCACATATTGTCATAATCCGGTGCCCGAAACCACGTCAGTAATTAGAACTGGTGGTGGTTCTGTGTACATGTATCTTGTCTATTGCTCAACAACAGTAGTAACCCATGATGTCAATACATGTACATGTACAATGTACATGTATATAGGATTTTATAGGCTGATGCCAAATTTCACATTGATACATGTACTATTACGAATATAGGATTAAATAGTCTGGTGCCGAAATCTGTTATCTTTATAATGGTCTTTCAAAAAGCAAAATTAGTTACCTGAAAAAAATTGATCTGCAGTATGAATGATTCATATATAGTCTGGTGCTAGGATATACAATGTTAAGATTGCTATTACTGCCAGTTATAGGCACGTGTATGGAATCTAAACTTGCCGCAAACTAGTATTTGTTTGCCTCCAACATATACTACATATACAGCGTACATGCATGCACATGTGCAATCATGTTACTCTTGCACGCAAAGATTTTCTGATCAAAGTTTTGAATACATGATGAAAAAAAAAGCCAGCGTGGAAGATACCTTCTGTACCCTCAGGCCCTGCACTATCTTAAAAAAAAGTCAGGAGTTGGAAGCACTTTTCTCTCTCACTCTCTCTATATTTCTGAGGGCAGACAGAAATAGTGATTGATCTGAGAAAGGTGGGCGTGAGGGAGGCGGGGGAAGAGGGATGGCTGGCAGGGTTTTCAGCCAGGCGAGGGTGTCTTGCACCAGCGACAGGCTGACTTCTCCCCGTCGATTTTTCACGCCGTCACACCGCCCCGACTCTCGCAACGCAGCGTCGGGGCGCAAAGAGGCGAGGGAAGAAGGGAGGATGGGAAAGGAAGAGATGGCGAGTGGGAGGAGGAGGAAGAGTAAAAGTGAGTAGGAGAGAGAGGGAGAGGTGTGAAGCAAGGCAGGTGAAGTCATGTGAAATTCGATACCTTGGATCGCTTGGCTCCTGTTCCGATCTTGCCCCTTGCTTGTCAATCAAAGCACCACCTTCTCTCCCCAATCTCCTTCCTTTTTACACCCTTCCCCCTGAAGGGGAGATTAAAGTAAACCCTGAACGTTCATCATTTCCGTATAACCAGCATGTCCCATCCACTCCGAACCAAACCATTCTTTTTATAATTTTTTTTTTTTTTTTTTTTAAGTTGTGCAATTTGTTTTGGGGGGCATGTTCTGCCATGCTCCAATCCAACTCCCTGCCTTTGCAGGTGAGAATTTTCCAGCTTTGGAATTGGTTAACTGCAAGTAGGCAGGTGCTGAATATATAGCACTCTTCTGTAATCGTCGGGCAGAATCGTCGTAGCACGCGCGCTTGTCGTGGCTGGAGTTCTGTGCGATTAATTGAGCGCTGTTTTGGGAGAGGATCATTTGGAAAGCGGGCTTGTAAAACCTTGGTCATAGGAATGACTACTGAAAAGAATCTGTGAATATAAGCACCCATTCCAACAATTTCATTCAATTTTTATTAATTTTTTTAATTGTAATAGCCTTTTTTTTCATTTGGTTTGTTTGAATTTCATATCCAAATTATCATATCCAATTTCCTTACTCCATTTTTCTGGGGTTTACTAAGATTTGATAGTGCATGCACCTTTGGAGTTTGGACAGAACGTAAATCTGCGGCAGTACAGGCTGCCCTCTTCATAATTAATTTGCGCTTCCTTGGACTGGGTTAGAAAGGTGGCAGCGTTGTTGTTTTTTGTCCTCACTCTTTTGTTTAGTTTAGAAATAATTAAGAAGCAATTTCCCAAATGAGAAGCTACATCCCTTGGATAAACACTAGGGTTGAGCATCTACTTTGAAATTATAGAGGTGTTGGGTTTTTTTTCTCTCTTTCACGTTCGCTCAGCGTTTACCGAGATCAGGGAGGGGTCTTAGAAAAACAAACCCCCCTAAAGCTTAGAGATTTTTTTTAAGGATGGACTAAAGTTGCCGTGCTGGTGATGGGACGTAAACCTCCCCTGTCAGTCAAAGAGCACAGGGCAGCACTAATCAAAATATCTGACGCTGGCTACGGATAAGGAAGAGAAGATTTTCAGGTTTTTTTTTTTATTGTCCTTCTGACGTGGAGCAAGGGGAAGAGACCCTGATGTTTTGGGACCAAGTACCCTCTGAGGTCGACTGCACTTGAGAGGATGTTTTCGTTGTCTGATTGCCTTCCTTAACCCTCCCCTTTCCCCTTTTCCCCCTCTCTCTCCCACTCAATCCCTCTTTTCCCTGGCTCTATCCCTCTTTCTCCCTCTTAACTCCCCCCCCTCTCTCTCTCACGCTCTCTCACTCTCTTCTCTCTGTCTGTCTCTCTCTCTCTCTCTCTCGCTCTTTCTCTTTCTCTTTTTTTCTCTCTTTCTCTCTTTCTCTCTCTGTCTCTGTCTCTGGGTCTCTGCCTCTCTCTGTCTCTGTCTCTCACTCTCTCCCCCCTCCCACGCTCTCACCCCCTTTTTATATCATTCTCTCTCTTTCAGCAAGTGATCAGTGATTTGAAAGATAGAGATGGGTCTATTGTCTAGAGGTGGAGATTGTAAGATGCAAACGATGAAAATCTCTTGCATTTGGGGAATTGAAGAAAAAAAAGGTGCATTGACACGAGAGGGAGAATGGCATCTCGTCTAGCTTTCTGATTTGAAACAAAGCAGAAAAAAGAAGGAAATTAAAAGGAAAGAAAAGAGTAACGCGTGAACTTAGTGGCTACTACATTGTAAGTCAGATTTGGCTAACTTTCTCATCAGGTCCGGCCGTATGATGTTTTTCTTCTTCTTTTGTTCCGTCCACTTGCCTGACTGACCAGTGCAGTATTGGGCATGGAGAACTTGTCACGGTTATCATATCTAGAGAGCTGGCTAGTGATTTGTATTAGCAGGTTTGGAGTGGGGGGTTTTCAGGGGAGAGGGGGGTTCTTATTTATGTCTCCCCCCCCCCCTCCCCCGTAAGATGGGAAGAAGAGGAAATGGGAAGCAACCACCTGTGTGTTTGTCCCCGCCCTCCTGTCTTGGCGCGGAACGAGGAAATTGACGAAGCGGTGTCCGAAGTGTTTTTTTTTTTTTTTTTTTTGCCGAGCGAAATTGAGTGATCGTTACGATTACCCTCAGGGCCTCCAAAACAGCGTAGTAGAGTGCTCAACTGTCCAACGCACTGCGAGAGTGTTTTTTATTTTGATTTCAAAGCCTCATTTGATTTCGACCCTTATTGTGATTTTTCCCCCCGTCAAATTCCCCCTTTCTTTTTATTGGGGGAGTGGCTATCTTACGTTGTTTATATCTTTTTTAAGAGTTCTTAGTCCGCCATGGCTGCAATGCGTGTGTGTCTATAACTCACATGTAGTGTGTTTGATATGAGAGTCTTGGTGCTTTGCCTAGGTGTTTTCTTTTTTGTTTGGGGGGGGGAGGGTTCCTGGATCAGTGTTTAGTCAACTGAGGTCTCGCGGGTTATTTTAACCAGCTACATGTAGATGGATGCAGAGAAATGGCAGGTTTTGTGGGGAGGGAGAGGGAGAGGTAGAGGGAGAGAGAGAGAGATAGAGGGAGAGATAGAGAGAGAGGAAGAGACAGAGAGAGAAAGACAGAGAGAGAAAGAGAGAGAGAGAGAGAGGAAGAGAGAGAGAGACAGAGACAACAGAGACAGAGAGAGAGGGAGGGGAAGAGACAGAGAGAGAAAGAGACAGAGAGAAAGAGAGAGAGGAAGAGATAGAGAGAGAGGAAGAGATAAAGAGACAGACAGAGATAGAGGAAGAGAGAAAGGAAGAGATAGAGGGAGAGGAAGAGATAGAGAGATAGAGGAAGAGATAGAGAGAGAGACAGAGAAAGAGAGAGAGAGGAAGAGAGAGAGAGAGAGAGGAGGCTGGTGATAGATATGTGGAGTAAGAAGGGATGCACTGTTAGTTGGACATGCAACCATATTCACGCTGATGCTGTAGTCTCTAATAACAATTTTGGTCCGGTTATGGGCTGGGCACTTGGGCTTATTATTGCAGTCTGGCTTTGCCCTCGTGACAATGTTCAGATTCATAATAAAATATAGATAAGCTGGTCTCAGACAAATGAATACGTTCCCTTTTCCTCTCAAACGGAACAGCTGGCTGCCAAAAGAAAGAAAAAAAAGAAAAAATGCCAACCTCAATAATAACACATATCCACTGCACTTTTTTTGCAGTTCTGAATAGAGTTCAAATTCATAAAAAAAAATTGAACCCAATTTTTTGGACCTTGTTTTGGTGTTCTTTATGTCAGTAAGAATTTAACGCAGGCTTGCAAATTTCATTCAACAAAATGGCCGCTAATCGTTTTCCTGAGTGCTGAAGCTGGAATTTGCCGTTGTGGGCTCTGTCGCGATTCTCCTTTTTTGGGGGGAGCGCGAGTGGAAATGTAGATGAGGATATTGTCTTCATTTTGAGACTTTTCTTTTTCTCTTGCAAGTGGGCAGAAGTTGTGTTAGCAGATGCTCTGGATAAGACTCTGACACATCGAGAAGTGTAAACAGAACGGAAAAAAAAACAACCATTTAAAGGGTCATTGCTCCACCAGGTTCCTGAATTGCCTGCCGTTCTTTGCTGGGAATTTTTGTTGGAGGGGATAACCCATTACCGGTGCGTGGCCATTGAGAGTGCCAAATCGCAGGCCAACAACTCTGGGGGATGCGGAAGTGCTCTGAGGGAAAGCGCTGCTTCTTAAAGATGCAACGTTCGACGAAGATAAATCAGGTTAAATCAAAATATCCAAGCCTGTTTACAAAGTGCGAAGTTTGCTGTGGCAAACTTTTGTCGTCCGTTGGCTTCCCCTTTTTTTCTTTTTTTTTTAAATTTATTTATTTATTTCACACAATTTGACAAGATTGCCCATTTGGCGGCAGCAGTTCCCCGTTTCATTGCTGAGAAAGTGAAGAGATTTTCTCTTGGCAAAGTTGACACAAAACACCAAAGGGGATAAAGGAGTCAGAGTCTTGGAGAGGGAGAGGGAGAGGGAGAGCTAACTAGCTAAACTGAGGAGAAAATAGGATTACTTATTTACCTCCCTAGAACATTAAAAGGCTGATTTTTCAAATGGTGGATTTGACAGACAGGGACATTTGCGTCGGTTTTTTTTTTCCCCTCCTACCACCAATGTATGTGCCTATTTCACCTGATCAAATTCTAAAGGATGGGGGCCTGGTCGATTTGAACTGAACTGGCTGAACTGAATACAAAAATAAGAAGATGTAATTGGCTTTTGAGCAAATAGTTTAACAAACCTTCAATTCGGCAAAACCAATATGTGTTTACATGTTTCGCCCGCCTGCCGAACGTTTTCCTCCTCTTTGCCAAAGGTCAGGCCACCCTGTCACTCCACAACCTTATCTCTGTCGCTCTGACTATGTCTCTGTCTCTCTCTTTCTCCCTCTCTCTCTCCAACCCCCCCCCCTCTCTCTCTTTCTCTCTCTTTCTCTCTCTTTCTCTTTCTGTCTCACTGTCTCTCCCTCTCTCTCCTCTCTCTCTCTCTCTCTCTCTCTCTCTCTCTCTCTCTCTCTCTCTCTCTCTCTCTCTCCAACCCCCCCCCTCTCTCTCACTTTCTCTCTCATTTTCTTTCTCTTTCTCCCTCTCTGTCTCTCCCTCTCTCTCCTCTCTCTCACTCTTTCTCTGTCTTTGTCTATGTCTCTGTCTCTGCCTCTCTCACTTTCTCTCCTCTCCCTCTCTCCCTCTCTCACTTTCTTTCCTCTCCCTCTCTCTCTCTCCCTCTCTCTCCCTCACCCCCTCTCTCTCCCCCCCCTCTCTCCCCTCTCCCTCTCTTTCTCTCTCCCTCTCTCTCTCCCTCCCTCTCGCTCACTCACCCCCTCTCTCTCCCCCCCCCTCTCTCCCCTCTCCCTCTCTTCCCCTCTCCCTCTCTTTCTCTCTCCCTCTCTCTCTCCCTCTGTCGCTCACTCACTCCCTGCTGGTTCCGAAGCCCTTTGAGTAGTGCCGCCAACCTCCCCCCTGGTGTGTCATTGGCAACACCCAAATTTTACCAGTAATTGGGGCGGCCACGCATAGATGTTGATAAAAATGACCCCCCAAAAAGCCACACATGGCAAAAAGAAAAAAAATAGAGAGAGAGAGAGAGAGAGAGGGGGGGGGGGGGGAGGAGAAAATAATAAACAGGAGGGAACCAAGGTTGGAAACTGGACACCCTTCTGTCTAATAGGGCTGGTTGGTGGCACTCATGTCTGAGGAACACACATGCAATCAAGTCTCTTCGCATTTTTTTATTTTTTTTCATTTTCGACCGGACCCCCTCCTGGGTGAACAGAACTCATGGTGTGAGAGAAACAGTGGTCGCTGGAGCGGCCATCTTTGATTTTGTTTGTGGAGTTGGGGCGATTTTTTTTTTCTTATATACACCGCTGAGTTTGATTTTTTTTTTTTTACTTTTTTTTTTTTTTTTTTGGAAGGGGGAGTGTTTGGATGGTGGGGGAGCGACAGGGAAAAATTTGTTTTGTCACTTAAGTCAGATGGAGCTCATTGCCTGAAGGAGCAACTGTTGCAATTGACCAGGGCACCTGTCCCAGTCAGTCTCCCTGTGTCTCTCCCCGGTTATTACATGTGGCCTTGGGGCTTTTGGGGGCGCCACAATATCATGGCCGCAGCCAATGACGGGAGCTTGTGGCTTTTTCTGGCTCTCCGTCTCTGTCAGTCTCTCTGTCTCTCTCGGTCTTTCCGTCTCTCAATTCCTCTGCGTCTGTCTGTCGTTCTCTCTCTCTCTCTCTCCCTCTGTATCTCCCCGACTCTGTCTCTGTCCTCTCTCTCTCCCCCTCCCTCAATCCTCGCTTATCTCTATGTCTCTCTCTCCTTCTCTCTAGGATATTCATATCTAGGATATCTTTTTCTGTCATTTTTTTGGATAAAGAAGTTAATACAAAAACTGTTACAAACTGCTCACTGAAATGACCTGCAATACCGGTACATACCTTTTGGGGTTAAATTGGATAACCTTCATGCTGTGTAGTGAATATTATCGTAAGACAAACAAGGGGGCATGCCTTCAGTGTGTCTGTGGGGGTACAGTGTACTTGTATGCGTGTTACTGGCAATGCGGGTCTAATGAGCTTGACAGGCTTGGCACAGTATCGCATGAACTGCGCGAGGTCAGCCAAGCCGCAAGACAAGTATCAAGTATTGGGTTTTTTTTCCACTGTGTCACTGATGCAGCTGAGAATCTCCACCCCCTGTTTCCTTCAAACAAAATACATCTGAAAAAAAGAGTAATACAAACATGTTGCATACTGCTTGTTGACTTGACTGACTGAAATGTGAATCTCAAACATTTTTGAAAGTGTGGCATTTTGATCTTAGCAAGACCTCTCTAAACAGTCATTCTTCCTTTGAAGAAGGTCCTGCTAGTGCTAGGACGGAAATGTCTGGTATTCTGTCTTTCAGAAAGAAGCTAATGCGAGAGTGTTGCAAACTGCTTGCTGACTGAAATGGCCGTAACGCTCATCTCAAAAGTGCAGGGGGCATTATGTATCACTATCAATCCTAGCAGGACCTTTCTCAAAGGCAGGATCGTTCTGTCAAAGGCAGGATCGTTCTGTCAAAGGCAGGATCGTTCTGTCAAAGGCAGGATCGTTCTGTCAAAGGCAGGATCGTTCGGTCAAAGGCAGGATCGTTCTGTCAAAGGCAGGATCGTTCTGCCTTTGAGAAAGGTCCTGCTAGGATTGAAACGTCAAGCCCCCTTTTAATCTTTGAGAGAAATACAGGTAGCCTTCTTGTAGTGCACTTGGCTTATGTCTCTCTCTCCGTTCTCTCCATTCCTCTCCGGACTGCAGGTATACCTTTAAGACTCCGAGTGATGAGTTTGACACGGGTGTCGTCCACGAGATTATCAGCGAGGACTCGACGGTCCTGCCCATCTACCAGGGAAAGATCATCGGGAAGGTGGAGAAAATTGACTGAGTCTCAAGGAATGGGTCGTTTGCAACCTGATCTTCCAGCTTTTTTTAAAATAATTATTTATTGACAGATGTTGGTATTTTAAAACAAAGAGAAAAAGATTAGTTTGTACACGAGAAAGAAACCCCAGTTATGTGCGGCATTTTCTTTTTCTGTTTCAATATATACCTGGTTGGCAAGCCTGCAAAGACCAATCGGGGCTGGGTTCAAATTAAGTTCAGGAAGAACGAGTTGGATGTGGTCACGCAAGGGAACGCCATCCAAAGCAGGTGGAAAAGTGAGATATAAAAGAATTGTGTTCTGAGCGTTGGAAATCGTATCCCAGCAACATTTCGTGCTCCCCAGAACATCAGCTTGGCTCGCTAACCCACAATATGTGGTGACACCCATTTCGAGCATACTGTAGCCGTCAAAATTGTGACCCAAGCCAAGATTTGGCTGCCCCCAAAAATCAAAGCCACGGGTGAAATGGGTTCGTTGACTATTAGTCTGAGAGCGCAAATTATTTGAATCTTTTGCGCCTACTGCTGTGAATGGTTGAGCACAGTTCAGTGAGACCACTGTTGCATCATCTGTGCCGAGGTCTAAAGTGAGTCCAATCTGCCTTGTCCAAAGCCGGTGTCCCAATCTCCTGGCTCTTGGCAGCAGCTAGATTTGTTTTCACTTTGACAAGATGCGGGTGAGGAGGAGCTGGTCTTTGTGCTACGTGCAGCGGGCAGAAAGGAGCCCACGGACTTTGCCGGTTGCATGCAGCACGGGACAATCGGTCCATTTGACCTTCCAGAATGAAGTGTGGTGTTAGCTTTGCGTTTTCCTCGGCTGGGAGACTCGATGGTTAGGAGCACGGACATAAAAACAAATAATAATTTGTCAGACGACGGCAACCTGCCGTACAGCAAACCCATAACCAAAACGAAATACACAACCTTGTCCTAAGCCGTGGATACTTTAGAAAATTGCAATGCATTTCATCTGTCTGAAGCCGACGATCGACTCAATGAGGTCGGACTATCAGTGCATCTGCAAATGGCATTGTTTTATGGCTGCTACGGTAGATTTTGATTATTATTATTCTAAACTACGTCTACCTCAGAATTACTTAACCATTCAGCGTTTTTTTTTTTTCTCTCAGTTTTTGTTTGTCTTGGGAAGTTTTTTGCGCGGACGCAAGCGCTCGAAAGAGAACCAACATTGTCTACTACTAATTCTAAAAAAAAGAAAAAGAAATAATTATCAGAGATATTTTTAACAGAATAATAATGTATGTTTTACAACCCTCTTTGTAGAGAAAAAATGGAATAGGGAATTGAGAGAAGAGAAAAGCTAGTCAATCAAAGGAATTCACTTCATTCTATAGCCAAGAAGCGTGTATATTGATGGACAGTAGTGAATATGTCTCAGAGTATTTTCCCGATAATTATGATATATGAAAAGTACAATCAGCATTCATTATTTTCTTTAACCAACCAAGGATGTGTTACGGATTTCATTGATTCCAAAAGAAAATTGTCAAACTTGCTGCATCCCCAATCGAAACCTTTTTTTTTTTTTAAAGAAATCTTGATAACTGAAAAAATGACGAGAATTTACCCTCCCCCTATCCCAGAAGGCATTGCACCTAGGTGGTCAAGGGACGGTTTCTCTGCATGTCGCTTGTAAATGTTACAAAATTTACTTCTATTAAACTGCCAACATGTACAGAGACCAGATCGGGCTTTTCAATTTTTTTTATTTTTTTTTTATAAATATATATATAAATTTAAGAGAAAACATTGTAAAGTATTATTATCGAGCTGTTGGAGTCGGAGAGGTGGAATCCGGGAGGAAATTTGAAACTGTCTGCATTAGTTGATGCATTAACTGGTTGCCCAGATAAAAACCAGTTAAAAAACAAACAAGAGGCCTTAGTCTTGGTTTCGAGTCTCGAAGTTGGCGGAACTCATTATTTGTCTGTGGTCATTGAAGGCTTGTGAACGAGCAAATCATTGTTGTCGAAATGGGTGGGTGGGAAAAATCATTTTGTTTGCATCTCTGCTGTCTTTGATGACCGCAAACAGGGAAAAAGATGACACTCAATTGTCTAGTTCCCAAAGACACCTCACAGCTGGAAAAGGCTGATGTCGGCTTTGGGCCAGACTAATCGTTCGTCAACATCAGATTAATTTTTTTTTTTTGCGTTTGTGTCGAGCGGGCCGAGGCTGTATTTGTGACCGCCACCGCCCGAGATATCCGACTTGCATCTTGACGGCCGCGGGCCCAGAGTGTGTGCCGAATCTACCTTAGAAATGGCCACAGACCGTAGCTAAGCTTCAGACTCGAAATTAAGTCTACGAGGGCCCACAACCCCCCCTTTCTTTCAGTCAAACTTTGTAAACTAGAGTAGGCAACGTTTACCATTGTCGGACTCTGACATGGTTTTCTTCCAAAACATATATCTTCCTTTATGTTTATCATTATTATTTTTTCAGGACAGCGAATAACACACACCAAATTATCACTTCATATTTCTTGAAAAGAAAAGGATCCAAACCCAGGTCTTGCTAAGCAAATGTGGGATTTGTAACTGTTCAATTTTTTTCTGCCCAGGAGCAGGGCCTTGTGAAATTAATCTTGAGTTGTGCACTGTCAATGAAAAACTTGTCTTGCCCTATTACACCCTGCCAAAGATAGTTTGACAGACCCTAACTCTGACAGAGAAACGAAACAAATTCTCCCAAATCCTGCAGCATTAAAACTCTATTTACAACAAACAAACACACGTTTATCCGTCAAGCTCAACCAAAATTGGTGCTTTCTTGTCATTTAATTTGAATTTGGTTCGTGAAAGGTCTGTTTGTTGGCATTAACTAGATTGGCGATTTTTTTTTCATTTTTATACTTCCCTGCATTTCTTATTTATTTTGGATTGAATGTCTCCGGTACTAGTCACTATTCAGTCATATTCCCTCATCAGATTTCTGTCAAACTTTCCCACAAACGTGTCCAACTCGACATATGTACTTGACTTGAAACATTTTTTTAAAGAAATCAGGAGTGAATTATTCCTTGATTTTTTGGTGGGGTTTTCAAATTTTATTTTGGGGGAATTTATTTTTGTTTAGGGGTCACGACCGGGTTATATGAATATAAACAACCAACTTCTCCCTGATCCCAAGGTAGTGGTAACCCGTACTTTTTTTGTAATTGTTTTAGAGTTTGTCCGTACTTGTAGATATATAAATAATTTCTTTATGTTTACATTATGAGCTTTTTCTCTCGTTTTTACTGACTCGAACTGCATGACACTTTGGTCGTGCGGCGTAAGAAAAAAAGTTTGTTTTCTGCAAACTGTTGTATACATGAAAAAAATAAAAGAATATTATGTGCTATATTTTTAAGAAACAAAATGGCCTCGGAGATTTGATTGTTTGACGTTTCGTCTCATTTGGATTGATATATTTTATTGTTTAAATATCTTAGAGAAAAATGCAAATGTTTGCGATGTGGCAAATACTATCTGCAGGTAATTTTTTGCGATCGGCGATGTCCCTTCTCCTCCTCCATACCAGTCAGCTCTTCCTTTATTATTTTTATTTTACCGTCATGTGTTTAAAACAAACATTTACTGAATAAATGAATAAAAAGGAATTAAGGAAAAGGTCAAAGTTCAAAGGGGCGCCCTCAAGCGCTTGAAAGGACCACTTTACGTTGAAATTAAAAAGTTTAAAATTTATTTTAAAAGTGCATGAACTTTCAATCCATTTTGGTTAAATTTTGGCGCTATTTATTCTCAAAATAACTGATTGAAATAGCTTGAAGTGAGGGCGCCCTTTTGAACTTTGACCTTTTGCCTCAATAAAAATATCTTTTTCTATTATTTTTTTTTACATTTTTGCGCTTATTTAAGTATCAACAAATAAGAATTCATATAAATTATGAATTAAATGATAATTATCTTTATTAAGACATTCTTTCAAATTTGAATAGCATAAAGTATTGGAATCATTTAAAAAAAAAAGCCCTCTGTTGAAAATTTCTGTGTTCAACCAAAATGGATTGAAATTTTCGCCAACTATCAAAATTCATCAAGAGAGGGCGCTGTTTATTCTCCAAATTGCGATTATTTTTTAGAATAAATAGCGCCCTCTGTTGAAACTTTCTCAATATTTAAACCAAAATGGATTGAAAGTTCGCAAACTTTCACAATTCACCAATAGAGGGCGCTATTTACAGTCAAAATTAGTTTAAAGTCAAAATTAGTTTACAGTCGTCCATTTAAACACCTGAGGGCGCCCTTTTGACCTTTGACCTTTTCATCATTTAATATGATTTTTTTTATTTTGGAGAATATTTTTAGAATAAACAGCGCCCTCTGTTGATACTTTCTCAACATTTCAACCAAAATGGATTGAAAGTTCGCAAACTTTCACAATTCACCAATAGAGGGCGCTATTTAGTCAAAATTAGTTTAAAGTCAAAATTGGTTTACAGTTGTCCATTTAAACACCTGGGGGCGCTCTTTTGACCTTTGACCTTTTCATCAATTAATATGATTTTTTTTATTTTGGAGAATATTTTTAGAATAAACAGCGCCCTCTGTTGATACTTACTCAACATTTCAACCAAAATGGATTGAAAGTTCGCAAACTTTCACAATTCACCAATAGAGGGCGCTATTTAGTCAAAATTAGTTTAAAGTCAAAATTAGTTTACAGTTGTCCATTTAAACACCTGAGGGCGCCCTTTTGACCTTTGACCTTTTCATCAATTAATATGATTTTTTTTATTTTGGAGAATATTTTTAGAATAAACAGCGCCCTCTGTTGATACTTTCTCAACATTTCAACCAAAATGGATTGAAAGTTCGCAAACTTTCACAATTCACCAATAGAGGGCGCTATTTAGTCAAAATTAGTTTAAAGTCAAAATTAGTTTATAGTTGTCCATTTAAACACCTGAGGGCGCCCTTTTGACCTTTGACCTTTTCATCAATTAATATGATTTTTTCTATTTTGGAGAATATTTTTAAAATAAACAGCGCCCTCTGTTGATATTTTCTCATTATTTCTACCAAAATGTATTGAAATTTCCAAAAAAATTGCAATTCACCAATAGAGGGCGCCATTCACAGTATACGGTCAAAATTCCAGTTTCCTGAAAATGGCTTAAAGAGGTCCTTTCACACACTTGAGGGCGCCCTTTTGACCTTTGACCTTTTTCTTCAATGACAAATATTATTTTTTAATTTTTATATTTTTAAGATTGTTTTATGATCATTTAAATAACAAATACTGGTTTATAGAGGCTCATCAGTGAACAAAAATGTTTTATTTCAATTCATTGAAACACAAAAACATATTAATAATTCATTTAAGTGTCAAATTTCATACTTTTTAATTATTAATTAAATTAAATCATATACTTTTTAGGGCACATAAGATCCACCGTACATAGCATGCTGCATATTGCAAGTATACAGTATAAAGGTACCAGAGTATACAGGGCACCAGACCGTTTTCAATGGGCCCTTCATTGCAGGCTAGGAAACCCGGGCGCCAGTGCGCGTCCTTTGAACATCACGCTTCTGACTCTGGTGCCGACCTGACGTGTTTTTACCCGAGGGAAGATCACCGCATTTCACGGTCGATGAGACAGTGTCCGGAAACTGGCAACATTCAGGATTTCTGCCTTTACTGAAGAACGACTGCTCAGTGGACCCCAAAAGTACTTTCAAGTGGGTACGTGAAATTATTATTATTTTTTTTAAGATTCGAAAGCATAAATTGAAAAATTAGCTTATTTTTCTAATTCGATTGTTTAAAATTTCCTACTTGTTTTCCCTTTTTAAAAGTTAATTTTAGGAACCTACATAACATAATTAGGTCGTTTATGACCTTGTCTGATTAGCCTATATCATCAGGTTTGCACAAAACTCTCTAAGAATGAAACTGGGAGGATTTTCTCACTTTAACGAGATTTCTGGGAAAAGTCCTATGCGTATGAGACTGTTCTTAATCTTGGGTCGGAAATGTGTTCTCCAAACAAGTGTTTCCCAGCTTTCTCGGGCTGAAATTAACTTCAAAGTCGAATTTGTTCAGAGAGCAAAGCACGTTTTTCGATTTAGTCCATGCTAGATGCTCTTAACCTGTTTATTATTATTTTTTTAGAAGTGACATTTAAAAATCACAATACACACACATGAATCCCTGCCATGAAAATTTCACTGGTTACCATTTTGTTTCGTACGTTACACGTCTGAGTACCAGCATGCTCAATAATTAAGTATAGAGAAAGAGCACGTAGCGATATACACGTACATACCAATTTTGAATAAAATAATGCAAAAAGCTGAATTTTTACAAAAAGAACAACAAAGCAGGGTGTTTGCCTCATAAACTTTTCTGGCCCGAGACTTAAAATTAGTTACGTAAAGATATCTTATTGTTTTGGTTTTCTTTTGTGTGTGTTTCTCTAGATCACGGAATGTGACGAGCTTTTTGGATGACCATCGTGTGACCTCTACCCAGCTGATGAGTGGAACGCCAAGACTACGAAGGGGTCTCCTTCAAATCTGTCCGTCATGAATTCAGCGACTGGCTCCAGATTTGATGTCCGGATGTTCCTGGGGAGATTCGAGTCCAGCCAAGCTACCTCTGATGTTGCCAAAGCTGCCGATGCCATTCGTCTTTATGCCTGATGGGCTAAGCACAAGCCCTGGACAATGACCCCCATGATCTGAAACAAAACAAGTGAAAAAAAAATCCATCAGATTTTCACTAGAAAACTAGAAAACTGGATAAGGATGAAATATTTGGTTCGGTCAATTCCAAAATTAGACGATCCCCCACCAATCCCCCAAAATGACCCAATCAATAACGTCAAACATCAATTTTGTCCCATACCATGGACTGTTATTTATTTTAAAATTAATTGGATCTATTGTACGGTAATTTAAAAACAATTAAAAGAGAGTGCCATGTGCACTCATTGAATGTGTGCTTCACTTTAAACCCTCTCCAAAACCACTGGTATCTGGTCATCAGTCTGGCACAGTTCAAAATTTTCAGCCAACTACAGTACATATATTCTAAAAAGCCTGTCCAAATGTTGATAAAAGTTGATGCAACCCCTGGGGGTTGAATGCGTGCAAAAACATTGTATGTACTTCTCACAAAATCTTCTAAAAAACTTCTGCCAAAATGGGCCTAGCAAATTCTGAATTCTGAAATGACATGTTTACACAATTTTATGCAACCCCTGTGGGTTGAATGCACTCAAAAATCCTTATTGTATTGTGTGTACTTTTCACAAAATTCTGAAAGACTTGTTCAAATGGGCCTAACAATACAATGTTGATACAATTTGATGCAACCCCTGGGGGTTGAGGAATGATAAGAACCTAAAGATAATGTTTTGGAAATTTCAATTGCAAAATTCAATTAACCCAGATACCAGTCTTTTTGGGAGAGGAATTAAGTTAATGTAACTTAATGTACTGTACATGGATGGTTCAAGTATGCCAGTCTACAACTTCGATTCTTCTTTCATTGCAATGATCAATAAAGCGCGCTTTTAAATTTCCTTAGCATAATTCAATGAGATTTTTCCAAATTCACTATGCCTTCAGAAAGAGTGCTCATACTTTTCTATTGTGGTCAGATTTTTTCTAAGAAAAAGACTAAAAGGCTATAATCAAAACATTTAGTCCTCTAATGTTTGGACGTGCAAATTTCAGGTCAGTTTGAATCGCTTTCATTTTCTGAAATACTTCAAAGATTTGTATAGCAGTTTGGCAAATTTTTACTCTGTTCTGAGTTTTTAATTTCTTCCAAGCTATGCGCAGCTAATTGGCTTGACAAAAAATCAAAACGTTTTTGTTCTAAATCCTAAATTCCTTTCTTTGAAACAAATTCCTAAAACAACCTGAATCAAGATATCAACTGGCATACTTCCACCATACCATGCATGAGTGGTTGAATATGGATACGTGTAACCTGCTACCATAAACCTAGTTGGACGTCACTTAAAACACACAACTGTTTGCTCCAAAAATTGCAAATGGAATTTGTCTAGCGCGCCCAAAACTTGCAAAACTGATATTTTTGTCTGTTCACAAAGCCTTGCTCTAATGTAAATGCATTCAAATTGGCATATAATTTCCTTCTTTCCTGAGTTTAAAGTTTGCGTCTAAAGTCTAAACTTTCAAAAGCGCGACTGTATTCACAAGCAGTACTATTTGGCATATTCAATTGCATGAAACACTCCTGCTTGAAAATTGATTGGTTTTCTTGACAGAAACATGGTCCAAATTTTCTTACATTTTCTCACAGAATGTATTTCTGTGTGCTTTTCTATACATTCGCCATATTCCATCAAAGCCTTAATATGTTCTTTTGCGCGCAAATCTCAAATTGACTCCAACTTATTTACGGTAGCAGGTTACTACTGGTTTCAAAGGTTTCATTTCATTCTTTGTGCTGACCTTTTCCAAATTGCGATGGCTTGTGCCGGCGATTTCAAGACCAATTCTGATCGTCTTTTCTTGTTGCGCTGCTTCAGTTGCCTTTATCTGAAGGCAAATAGAAAATGCAAAATAAAATGTCAAAAGGGATTGATATTCAGATTTTACGCCATTTTCTTGAGCATTCATGGCATTCTGGGCTACAAAACCTGTCCTACATTTGCGCTGCAAATTATTTAAGAAAGATAAAAAGGTTAATGTTCCAAACTTGCGCTGCTGAGATGCAAAGAAACTAGATAAAAATGGTCAAGCACAATGTTTGAAATGATATCTTTGGGGACTACATTGCAAGTTGAAATGTGTCCTGCTAATACAACCTCAAGACTATTTACATCTGACCTTTGTGCTGCATGTTTTTGCTATGCATAAAGGTCATATGCAAATTCTCCTGTAGGTCATATTGTTGGACCATTTCGATAAGCTTCCATGAATGACGGCCTTAAAAGAGAGGGCGCTATTCACATTGGTTAATGCCAAATGAAGAGCGCCCTCTTGATTTGGGCTATAAGTTCAGGGAGGCTGTTTGCAATGTAGCTCCTGAAACCAAGTATGCGTATCCTTAATCAACCACGTTATGAAATTTGTAAGGGGGGGGGGGATTTCAAGTTTTGACAAATAAAAACGTGAAAGGAGATTACTGTGTTCTGTGATTTTTTTTTTATTTTAAAATTTTTTATTACAAAATGCGAGTGCCGATCGGTGCGCCCTCTACTGTCTGGGATGCTTAGCGACCTAATGGCCCGAGTACATTGGCCAGTATGCCCCAAGTCCAGCGGCACCAGACTACTGTGTGCCACTGGCACCCATCTCCACCAATGCTCTGCAACACATGTTTCAACAAGCTCATTAGCAATGCAAGGCAGTAAGCCATGCATTGTTGGGAATGACAAAGGCCTGAACAAAGGTCAGAAGGGTTTCAATGCTGTACACTTAGATAGAGATACTTCTGTGTGAGTGGGCGGGACGTCACTCCCTGTTCGGGCAACCAGGCCACTATGTTCAGACTTTTGGAGGTGAATTTTGGTAGAAAAAAAAAGAAAAAAAAAAGCCGATTCATTTGGACTCTTCCACAACATCACTAATTGAGTCCTTGACCTTCAAAATGAAGACAACTTCAGTCCAGATGATGATTTGCTGATTGGAGAAACAATATCCCAACATGTCTATTTAGCGTATTATTAAATTTCATATTAAATGAAAAAAAAAAGAATTGCCAAAACAAAATCCATGAGCTTTCATGGTATTTAGCAAGATGCTAATAATTTGTTTCATTGTTTTTGTTCATTGCTTTGGGTCGCTTAAAAAACAAACATTTCAAACATTTCAAATGTTTTCCTATTACCAGGAGATATTGTAGATGACATTGGGTTCATGTAGGATAAAACTACGTGTAAGTACTGCCTACGTAAACCTAATCCTAAGTCACCTACAGATAATGAGCTAAACAGAAAAGCCTGCAATAGGAAGACACTACTGAATCAACTACCACCTACTGTTTAAATAACTAAAATCTATCATACAAATGTATTCAGGCGTATGATGAATTTAAATGACAGGTGAAACTTTACTATTTCAGCATTTGCCACAAACACTCAAACAGATTGGTGAGAATTTCAAAATTTGCCAGAAGTCTCTGGTCAAGTGCATTTTTGTTTACGGGGAGGCTTTCATGAGTCTTGACTTAGTTCAATTGTCTCAAAGCAATGGAAATGCTTTTTGAGATGGGGTAATTTTATTTTCTTTACTGCTACCAAAATGAGGGGAAAATTTTTGTTTTCCCGGGGGGGAGGGGGCTTTCATGAGTCTTGACTTAGTTCAACTGTCTCAAAGCAATGGAAATGCTTTTTGAGATGGGGTAATTTCTTTATTTTCTTTACTGCTAGCAAAATGAGGGGAAAAGTTTTGTTTTCCCGGGGGGGGGGGGGGCTTTCATGAGTATTGACTTAGTTCAACTGTCTCAAAGCAATGGAAATGCTTTTTGAGATGGGGTAATTTCTTTAATTCTGCCAAAATGTGGGGAAAATTATTGTTTTCCCTTGCCTTTCAATCTCACAATCTAGACATGGACTATCAAATCATGCTTCCTGGTTTCTAACTTAGTGATAAAGGCTTGCATTTGATATATTAATTAGGTACGATGCTGAATTCTAACACTAACCTCAGCCAACCAAGCTGTATGATTTCTAAATTGGCAGTAAGAGCGTGCATTTCAATCCTTGATCTGCTAGCAGCTAATATAGGCTAATGCATTATGGCTTCATTCAAAAACTGAGCATTAGTTTTGTTGTTGCAGTGGAATGATGCAGACATCCCCACTATAAGGGGAAAGAAATGACACCAGCAAAATGCCGACGCATTTATCCAACAAGCTACATCTAGTGTATACACTTTAGAGAAAGTAAGAATGAAAGAAAATCCTAAAAACAGGTGCTCTAGGAGCCTCCAATCACAAAAGTGAATCTGGACATTGCTCAAACCTGACTGATTGTCATTTGCCTGAAGTCATTAGATGCTTCTCGTGAATTTCACTGTGTAGTATCCTCGATAAAATAAAGGAAATAACATTTAAAATTGTTGTTTTTACATTACTACTTTTAGTTAGTATCCTATCAGTGCCTGGAACACCTGATCTAATATTCCCTGATAGATATTATGGCTAATAGTGCTAATAAGAATTTGCCTTACATGACCTTTTACTAGAATTACATTTCATTATCCTTTTCTGGCTATACAAATAACAACATATTGAAATGTAGACCTGTTAAATTTTTCTAAATTTATGCCAGAACTGGTGTTTTAATTTTAAAAGGAATACTTATCTAACTTATCTTGTGCTATCCTAGTCGAGCTTTCTTTGATCTTTAATTAATGAGAAGAATTCCTTGTCAATGTAATTTCCTTTGTTTAAGATCTACAATGATTTGCCTACCCTAAGTCCCTAACCCTAATTTGGCAAAGAAGATGGGCATTCAGTTAAATTAGAATTTCAGAATAATGGAGACACTATGTAGCCGATATTTTAGATTGAAGACATTTCAGATTTCAAAATAAAACAAGTGAGATTAAATGGTTATTCTAGACAACTAAGAAGCACCTATGAAATCCTAGTATGTTGTAAACACTAATGATAATGTATAATCTGAAAGTAAAAATTTAAAGTGCTATTTTTCCTACATTCTTTTAGAGTTAATAGGAACTTGGTTGGCAACTACTGAACTAGTTTAGCTTAATTTACAGGTGTTAAGTTACAACTACACAACGCCAATGTCATCTTTGATATCTCCTGGGTTGAGGAAAATGTTTTTTTCAAGTATGCAAGTGAAATTAATGGGTGAAAAAAAATACATGTCAGAATATCATTTCTCCAATCCTCATATCATCAACTAGACAGAGGTCACCATCATCCATCAGGTTCAAGAGCCCCCTCAGATCAGAAGCAGACGTCCTGTAAGAAAAAGGTGGTCATGGAGACCGGTCTGAACAGCGTCCTGTTTACACAGGAACAAAGCATGACGGGTACCAACTTAGGATAACAAAAGATCAAAAAAGTGCAAAAAAGGGTCCTCAGTCCGACCCCAAGCACACAGGTAAATCAAAATCTGAGTGTACAACAGCAAAGTCCCTTCTTTCCTATGGGGAATTTTGGATGGAAATTGGAATGAGCTTGTCAAATCATGTGAGGCAGAGCACCAGCAGATCAGGGTACCAGCAGCAACAGCAGCCCGATGTCACTGAACATGAGGCATACCGACCAATGCACTCGGGCCATTAGGTCGCTTTGCATCCCAGACAGTAGAGGGCGCACCGACCGGCACTCGCATTTTGCACTACTGTGCATATCTTCAGATTCAATTTTATGCAGTTTTTATACAATATAAATATGAATAATTACAAATATAAACAAATAAAATAATTTGCAAAGTCACTGACATCCCCACCCAGGGGAAAGATATGACATGAACAAAGATGCATACATCCCCACCAAGGAGAAGATACATGTATTATGAAATGAGCTGAGATGCCAACAAAATGGCATGAGCGAAGATTGAGCCATCCCCACCCAGGGGGAAAGAAATGGCATGAGCCAGGATGCAGCCATCCCCGTCAAGGGGAATGAAATGGCATGAGTAAAGATTCAAACATCCCCACCCAGGGGGAAAGAAATGGCATGAGCCAGGAGACAGCCATCCCCATCAAGGGAAATGTAATGGCATGAGTAAAGATTCAAACATCCCCACCCAGGGGGAAAGAAATGACATGAGCGAAGATGCAAACATCCCCACCCAGGGGGAAAGAAATGGCATGAGCCAGGATGCACCCATCCCCATCAAGGGGAATGAAATGGCATGAGCGAAGATTGAGACATCCCCACCCAGGGGGAAAGAAATGGCATGAGCCAGGATGCAGCCATCCCCGTCAAGGGAAATGTAATGGCATGAGTAAAGATTCAAACATCCCCACCCAGGGGGAAAGAAATGGCATGAGCCAGGATGCAGCCATCCCCTTCAAGGGGAATGAAATGGCATGGGTACAGATGAACACATCCCCACCCAGGGGAAAGTGATTGTTGTGTTCTACTGAGCTATTCTTCCACTCAGGGGATAATAATGTTACACATCAGATAATGCATCAATAGTCATAAAAGTACAGAGGATCTATCTACATGTACAAGGGCCAATGATTTTCCATTTTCATTGCAAATGAAATGTGCATTTTAGACACTTCAAAAAGTCCTTAATTGTGTTACAGATACATGTTTTGAGTTCAGTGAAATTTGCATGAAAAAACCCACAAACTATTTAGTACCCCCCCCCCCTTAAAAAGCACTCATTTGATTTTTCAGATTTTGTCTAAATGAATTTGGGTGCCCATCCAAACTTTGCCAAAGCCCAGATTTATTTTGTGGGGATTTAAATTTGCATGTATGGTGCTTGCCCAGTTCTTTTTATCAAATTGGCCAGAACATATTGTCTAAACACAGAAAGAAATCTATATAAAAAGTATAATGTATTTGTATGAAATGAAGAATGACGGTGAATGAAAATGGAAAGTCATAGGCTCCCTACTGAATTACAATGGCGGGGGATCTTGACTTATTAAATTCAAAGTTTAAATTTGAGAAGAATTTACCCCACCCCCTTCCCGAATAAATTTAAAAGTTGCTTTTAAACATAAGGAGAAAGATACATACATATTATGAAATGAGCCGAGATGCTGACATCCCCATTAAGGGGAACAAAATGGCATGAGCAAAGATTGAGACATCCCCACCCAGGGGGAAAGAAATGGCATAAGCCAGGATGCAGTCATCCCCATCAAGGGAAATGAAATGACATGAGCAAAGATTGAGACATCCCCACCCAGGGGGAAAGAAATGGCATAAGCCAGGATGCAGCCATCCCCATCAAGGGGAATGAAATGGCATGAGCAAAGATTGAGACATCCCCACCCAGGGGGAAAGAAATGGCATAAGCCAGGATGCAGCCATCCCCATCAAGGGGAATGAAATGACATGAGTAAAGATTCAAACATCCCCACCCAGGGGGAAAGAAATGGCATGAGCCAGGATGCAGCCATCCCCATCAAGGGGAATGAAATGGCATGAGCAAAGATTGAGACATCCCCACCCAGGGGGAAAGAAATGGCATAAGCCAGGATGTAGCCATACTCATCAAGGGGATTGTAATGGCATGAGTAAAGATTCAAACATCCCCACCCAGGGGGAAAGAAATGGCATAAGCCAGGATACAGCCGTCCCCATCAAGGGGAATGAAATGGCATGAGTAAAGATTCAAACATCCCCACCCAGGGGAAAGTGAATGTTGTGTTCTACTGAGCTATCCACTCAGGGTATAATAATGTTACACATCAGATAATGCATAAAAGTAGTCATAAAAGTACAGAAGATCTATCTACATGTACAAGGGCCAATGATTTTCCATTTTCATTGCAAATGAAATGTACATTTTAGACACTTCAAAAAGTCCTTAATTGTGTTACAGATGCATGTTTTGTGTTCAGTGAAATTTGCAGAAAAAAACCCACAAACTATTTAGTACCCCCCCCCTAAAAAGCACGTATTTGATTTTTCAGATTTTGTCTAAGTGAATTTGGGTGCCCATCCAAACTTTGCCAAAGCCCAGATTTATTTTGTGGGAATTTAAATTTGCATGTATGGTGCTTGCCTAGTTCTTTTTATCAAATTGGCCAGAACATATTGTCTAAACACAGAAAGAAATTTACATAAAAAAGTATAATGTATTTGTATGAAATGAAGAATGACGGTGAATGAAAATGGAAAGTCATAGGCTCCCTACTGAATTACAATGGCAGGGGGATCTTGACTTATTAAATTTGAAGTTGAAATTTGAGAAGAATTTACCCCACCCCCTTCCTGAATAAATTTAAAAGTTGCTTTTAAACATAAGGAGAAAGATACATGTATTATGAAATGAGCTGAGATGCTGACATCCCCATTAAGGGGAACAAAATGGCATGAGCGAAGATTGAGACATCCCCACCCAGGGGGAAAGAAATGGCATAAGCCAGGATGCAGCCATCTTCATCAAGGGGAATGAAATGACATGAGCAAAGATTGAGACATCCCCACCCAGGGGGAAAGAAATGGCATGAGCCAGGATGCAGCCATCCCCATCAAGGGGAATGAAATGACATGAGCGAAGATGCAAACATCCCCACCCAGGGGGAAAGAAATGGCATGAGCCAGGATGCAGCCATCCCCTTCAAGGGGAATGAAATGGCATGGGTACAGATGAACACATCCCCACCCAGGGGAAAGTGAATGTTGTGTTCTACTGAGCTATTCTTCCACTCAGGGGATAATAATGTTACACATCAGATAATGCATCAATAGTCATAAAAGTACAGAGGATCTATCTACATGTACAAGGGCCAATGATTTTCCATTTTCATTGCAAATGAAATGTGCATTTTAGACACTTCAAAAGGTCCTTAATTGTGTTACTGATGTATGTTTTGAGTTCAGTGAAATTTGCATGAAAAAACCCACAAACTATTTAGTAACCCCCCCCCCTAAAAAGCACTCATTTGATTTTTCAGATTTTGTCGAAATGAATTTGGGTGCCCATCCAAACTTTGCCAAAGCCCAGATTTATTTTGTGGGCATTTAAATTTGCATGTATGGTGCTTGCCCAGTTCTTTTGATCAAATTGGCCAGAACATATTGTCTAAACACAGAAAGAAATCTATATAAAAGAATATAATGTACATGCATGAAATAAAGAATCCGTGAAGGGGCTAGTTTCATTTGACGGTGAATGAAAATGGAAAGTCATAGGCTCCCTACTGAATTACAGAATAAATTTAAAAGTTGCTTTTAAACATTCACATTTTCTAGAATCAATATTACGATCCCTGCCGCCATGTGAAATGATTCAGGATATGCACTCATATAAAATTTAACATTTTTGAAGATTTTTGACAACAGAAACCATACACATATGAATTACAAAAGACATCAAAACTGTCAAAAAATGTAATAATGGTAGAAAAAGCACGTATCCCCACCCAGGGGAGAATGTTTTGGAATTGCGATGAGAAATTGAAAAAGTTGGCGAAATAGAAAAGTTTAGAATACATCATTGTGCACTAAACCTTTAAAATTTTCAGGATGAAAATTATTTCAAAATGTTTAGGGATTTTGGAGATTAAAAAAAACTTTCTTTCAACATTAACATTTCTAAGGATAAAAAGCACATAATTTCATATGAGTGGCTATCTTGAACCATTCCTTAAGACATCTCATAAACATTATATGACAAATAACTGGGATGGATTCATTTGGGGAAAATGAATTAAGTACATGTAAATGTAAAATTCTGATGATGCAACAGTGTGCAACTGCACACAATGCATACGAATAAAGGTGACTTAACTTATATTACTCATAGAACTAATTCGTACCAAAATGTATATGCAATGACCTTGAAAACTGCTATCTTTGTGATATGCCATCATAAATGACATGAGCAAACGATGCAGACATCCCCACCAAGGGGAGAGAAATAACGAGCAAAGATGTATTGTAGACATCCCCACCAAGGAGAAAGAAATGATGAGCCAAGAATGATGCAGACAACACCGACCAGTGTAAAGAAATGAAGTGAGCAAAGACTTAGACATCCCCACCCAGGGAAAAGTGAATGTTGTGTTTAACTCAGCTATTCTCCCATCCAAGGGATAATGATATGACTTATCAGGTACAAAATGCATCAATGGTGAACCAGTTCATACTTTGTGCAAGAAACTGATGCTGAACCAAAATCAACCAAATGAATCCATCCCAGACTTAAGTACAGGAAAACTCAGTAATAATTAAAGATACTCTGAGATAAAACGAACAATGTATTTAAAGTAACTTCTGAGAAGATCAAAGATTTCTTTTTAGATTCTAGACTGATCCCTCCCAGTAAAAACGAGCACCATCTAACTCACTGGCAAGAGATGAGGATGCTTTCAAAATATGAAAATTGAATCAGCATCAAAAGAAAACTGATTCAAGTAAGACATTTAGAGAATCTTTCATGCCAAAAATTGGACATTTCAGATGCATGTAAAACAAATTCCCAAATCTAGCAAAAATAATTACTTTATGACGTCTGTGCTTGCGATGGACAGGCAACATCACTGGCTGGATTGGTGAATTGGTGAAACCTCCTCTGCTGAACGTCTTAACAAGATCATCTAATACAGAAAAAAGTTACAACAAAGTCCCAATTAACTAACAATTCAAAAACAGTTAAGCATAATGATCAGAATTCATCTTTATTGTTGGCATATAAATTTCCTTCTTAACCACTTCGCGCCGGGCGTTTTTCCAGAGCCCATGACTGTAAAACAGGGTTTTTGAACAAAATCTTGCTTTAACAATCGGAACAATATATTTCTCTGAAATAAATCGATTCAGGCTGTTGTCGTGTCGACATGTCGCGATAATTTCATGCCGAAAGTAGACATTGTCGCGACAGAGACCCCGATTTAGTAAAACAATCAGTGGTGACAATGTTCGAAAGTTTTTTAGTTAAGAAACGAATGGGGCATGTCAAACCGCCATGGTTGTAAACTTGTGAAATCAGTTTTCATGGATAATCTTAATTTCAATAAAATTTCATATTTAATGGCTTTTGTATTTTAGATTATACACAACAATTTTTTTTGTGCCGATATTGTGTGTTACAGTCGTAATTTCCTTAAAAAATAATAAAAAAGCGATTGCTCATTGTTTCTTCATGACGTCATCGATCGGTGATGCATGCATTCTCACTGCAAGAAATAATGAATATTTATGAATTTGCTGCACAGCGGCTGCAGTGGTTTTCCTATTGGCTATGCACATGGAAGTTGGAGAACCAGATAGTTTCAATGAAAAGAAAAGACGTCACCGTCTGCACCTAGCTAAAGGTAGCCGCGTATTGGGCCCCAAAAAACAGCCGCATATTGGGCCAAAAAAAGGAGGCCACGTATTCAGCCATACATTCAGACAAACCTAGAATGTATGCGGCAAAGGAGGCCTTTTTCCGATGTACTGTACATAATGTACTTCCGGTCTGTTTTTCAACGAAATAAAATACGCGGCTGTCGGGATTTTGGGCCCAAATACGCTGCTACTTTCAGCTGGGTACCGACCGCGATGCACTTGCGATCTCATTTCTCGATCCTTCCATCGGACGTCCAAGATCTTTCCCGATCTCGGCATTGCACTGGTATCCCGTACGCACGTGTATTAAAAGCATGCGATGCAGCAATGTACACCAGCTACGTACTGTACTGCTGGAGACGGGCCATAGTAACGTACGCTAAATAGTATTTACACTGTACATCGTAATGGCAAAATGCATTCGGTGAACGATTTTCTTTTGTCGCGTCGAGATCCATTCCAACTTCCAACATACATGTACATGTATTTAGTATTTTGCGGTGTGGATAAGCAAAAATGAAATGCTCAATGCTCAATTTTACGATTTTTTGTTCCCTTTTTATTCCCTTCTTTTCAGATATGGCCATTATGAGATAGGCTAATGTATTTTATTGTTTTTGTCGACAACCGAAAAACCTTGTCGGGATATTTCTTTGTCGACAACAATGTCGACATAATCCATGTTGACAACAGCCTTAAAATCAATGCGTCGTCAATGGAGCGTAACGTACTTGTGTGTGCGTGTACGATACCGACAGTTCCTGACCGCAGACTAGCCTCAACTCCAGGCTGTCAAATCTTCGAGTTGGTCGGCCCCAACCGAGCATTCAGATTGCAGTAAAGAATGTGGGTGAAATTCCACTGCCTGACCGACGACACAATGTCTCCCACGTGCTTTCAGTGGCAGTGCACTATCCCTCGATCATCCGTGCAGTAAATGTCCCAATAGTACAATTGTTGCAGCTAATCTTGCAATAGACCGTGTAAGTTGGCCTCGAGAATTGACGCGTTACCGCAAGATTCCTGACTTCCGGGCTCCTCGTATAGGAGGTAAAGCGTGGAGCGTCGAACGTTCTGTTAATATATTTTGTATCGCGCCGATTGAAGCAGTTTAAACTACCGTATTAGAAATTTCTTTTAGGAATAAAATATTAAAATACAATGTGAAAAGTACGTGATTTTGCATGTTTCCACGTTTGTGTTTTGATTTTGTATCATTTTGTTTACATGTACCGTATCCACATGTACAGTACAGTACAAGGCGCTTTTCTGGCCCGAATGCGAACCACACCAACTTCGGTGTGATACAAGCAACACGTTTTATATACTTCCGTGTAGTAATGCTCACAGCGCGTACCACAGTCGGGCCGTATTCGCAATACTGTTCTTACAACCGGAAGGTGAAGGTCGGGTTCTATTTATTTGTTTTCTCTGCTGTATTCTCATTTTTTTTAGGTTTTTTTTTTTGCTCATTCTTAATATACCGGTACTTAATCCATAAACCTGGGTTTTTAGTTGGAAAGAGGCTTTCTTCATTATGTAATAATGCATTAAAAATTGGGCATGCGTTAATCTCCTATAGCAGGCGGCGCGGAGGTGCCCGGAAGTGTACGGTGACCTTTTTCACCACGAGAGTTACACGGTCTATTCACGTGGCAACTTGCGTAAAAAATGGTCTTTTGTCATGATTCGTAATGATTTGTTATCAGCTGAAGAATCTTTGTTTAAAATGTGGACAATAGTGATGAACGGAGTCGGAGGGCCCCAGCTGTCGCTTAGTAAAACAAGCGGCGCTACGATTTCGGAGGTCCCGGTGCGAAGTGGTTAAAGTAAAAATGCAAATCTTTCTTACAACTAGCAATGTGCAGGTCTCCCTGAAATAAATCTTCTAAATCCCAAACCCAAATATCCAAAAAGAATTACGCTTACTTCTTGGGTTCTTGAGCTGATAAGGCGCATTGCAGATGGCAGTCACATCGCAGAATGGGTAGCCCTGAATTGCCGATGGCAACGGTGATGCCTTGAGTCAAACTTGGACAGACAGGTCACATCGTCGGGGGACAATGGTTGGATTCAACCTGCAACAAGAATACAACACAGTACAACATGCATGAATGTCATTAAATGTTTAACCTGAGCAGATCACACTTTTGCCATCAAAACACTGCAACACTTCTTCAATTCTTCAGATACTATTTGGTAGAAAATGCAGTGTTGGTTTTAGGATACGCAAAAACATTATGTTAAAGAGCCTGCACTGTAAGAAAGTTGTTATTTGCAATCATCTTCTGACATGATTGTCAGTTCCCAATTAACTTGATTTTCTTTTTGATGCTAAGATTTCAAAGCAGGCACTCTTTGTTCTTGTGAAGACTTACATGCAATTGCTGGTTTATAGACATACATGTAAGTAACTTAACTTATAGTTTTCCTTTTATTTGTTAAATTTCTTTTTAACATTTTTAAATGTCAACATCTGAACATTTTGTTTGACATGTTGGCACATTTCTATGTTGACATCGTATAGCATATATCAACAACAGCACTATGAGCTTGATCCAGTTGGAAAACAACATCAATGTTTACCCATGTACAAAGCCTGCACTCAAAACATCTACATGTAGTCCAATTTACCTTTAAGTAAAACGTTGGATGACAAAATCAGTGGTTGGCTAGCTGGCTGGATAGTGCATGTAGTTGACTGCTGGAAGGCTGGTTGACTGGCTCGCTGGGTGGTTAGTTGGCTGGATTGCTGGCTGACTATGTGGCTGGATAGCTGCCTGATTGGATGCCTAGATGACTAGTTGGCTGGAGTGCTGGCTGACTGTGTGGCTGGATAGCTGCTTGATTGGATGGCTGGATGAGTAGTTGGCTGGATTGCTGGCTGACTGTGTGGCTGGATAGCTGCTTGATTGGATGGCTGGATGAGTGGTTGGCTGGATTGCTGGCTGACTGCGTGGCTGGATAGCTGCTTGATTAGATGGGTGGATGAGTAGTTGGCTAGATTGCTGGCTGACTGCATGGCTTGATAGCTGCTTGATTGGATGGCTGGGTGACTACTTGGCTGGATGGCTAGTTGGCTGGATTGTTAGTGGCTGACTGTATGGCTGGATAGCTGCTTGATTGGATGGCTGGATGAGTAGTTGGCTGGATGACTAGTTGGCTGGATTGTTAGTGGCTGGCTGTATGGCTGGATAGCTGCTTGATTGGATAGCTGGATGAGTAGTTGGCTGGATGACTAGTTGGCTGGATTGTTAGTGGCTGGATGAGTAGTTGGATAGCTGCTTGATTGGATGGCTGGATGAGTAGTTGGCTGGATGAGTAGTTGGCTGGATTGTTAGTGGCTGGCTGTATGGCTGGATAGCTGCTTGATTGGATGGCTGGATGAGTAGTTGGCTGGATGACTAGTTGGCTGGATTGTTAGTGGCTGGATGAGTAGTTGGATAGCTGCTTCATTGAATGGCTGGATGAGTAGTTGGCTGGATGACTAGTTGGCTGCATTACTGGCTGACTGGGTAGCTGGACAGCTGGTTGACTAGATGGTCCACCGATTGTCAAGTTGAGTGGATGGATGAATAGCTGATGATTGCATCATGGATGTCTGACCATGGTTGGCTAACTACAACAAACAAATGCACAGAGAATAGAACATGATTTTAATATTTTCAGGAAACTTTAAGAAAGTGTATATATAACTTTAAGAAGTTACCACCTAAACATAATTGAAATTTGATGAAGAGACTATATGAAGGGAGGATTTTCAATTTTAGCAGTCTCAGACTTTTTTAGGTATTGTAAAAGTTCTACTCAGATTCTAGAGAAACAAATTGTTTGAATATGACACTTCCCATTATTCCCATGTACATGTTCCCATGTACATGTACATGTAGCTTCAACACTTCATTTGGAACGAAATTGTTTTGTTATCAAAAACACCATGAACAAAAAGAAGTTTGACGGTTGACAATAATTAATAAAAAACAATAAGAGTTATATTAAAACCTCAAGGTATAATTTGTAAACATTGCATAAGTGGAGCAAGGGTCAACTTTTTGAATTTGTCTGGATTCTGTATTAAATTCACTCACTTTGTACAGTATTTATTTTAGCTCTTTAAAATTGTATTTACTTCCTCTCGTTCATGACCTTGGTTCTCACTCATGCTCATGGGACTTTAAGTTTTTAATCACTCTTAGGTAATTTTGCAAAGCTAATTAGTTTGGTTTATTAGATTTAACTTGTAATTAGTGGTTAATCTTGTGTGCTTTTTTTTCTCTCAAAAAGATGAGATTTCAGAACACCTGTCATGGGCTTGGCCAATTTTGCCCCATATCACCATCAAATAACATTTGAGGCAAAGATTTTAGTTTAGTACCCTCACTGTAAAAGTCTGGGAAAAAAAACTACCAGTCCACAACAGACCACCTATTGTTACATAGACAATAGCCATTGTCTACCACAACCAAATCTCGTGAAAATTGGACATGTACATGTATTTGGATTTTTCCAAAACAAATCATGATTTTGTGAGGCGAATGGGGGATGTGTGGCGCATGTGTAGGCACAGTGAAGTGGATGTTTTGTACACAGCTGGGCACAGATCCTACAATAATACCAGGGTAATAATCCAAATTTTGGCAAATATTATCTTAAGTTTTGGTGCCTGCCGTACAATCTTTCACCATGGACATTACAAAATATGTGACCTAAAATGGCGTAATCATGAGGAATCTACTCTAAAGTCCTTTTCCAGTAGACGGCGTTGAATGTCAAAGTATTGTCAAAATGCATGTCAAAAATTCTATTTTTTGGGGCATTATCGGAAAGCTTAGGCCTATGTATAAGAGAATCATCTGTCTGATGGAATTTTTCAACAAATGTCTGTAAATACTATAAAATCTGGGAATTCATAACAGTGTCTGGGTGTACGCTGCAATCACTGTCAGCATGCTGTGTGCACAACCTCGAACTTAAGAGCCGTTTTTTTTGGTGGATTTCATGCCTGCCCATTGGCTCGTCCTATTTCTCGCGTCATAACTTTAGATTTCGGCAATTTATGGAAATAATGTTAATACCATTGGAAAGCTAATGAGGTACTCTTTACAGTGGTGGGAAAATCTTGAAAAATAGATGAGAATACTCATTATGCCGTACCGGGTCACATACGAAAAACTAGCCCAAAATTATGTATATAATCGTGTAGTGGAACCATACAAGACTATACACTGTTGCACGCCATGTTGCTTGTACTTTTTATATTCACATCAAAATTTCAGACTAAGAAGTGCTGTGGCCAAAAAACAAAAACAATCTTGTTCATGGGAGTGTCCAAAAAATTGACCCCTCCCTACCCCCCCTGCCATCCTCATTAATATTCATGAGACCATATATCTTTTCATTCTTTTGTTTTAGTGACAATTTCCCATTTGAGTGCCATTGGCATCACTCATACTAGTACTACCGTCAGCATAGACCTAATGTCACTACACATTAATACTATAGTTAATACTAATAATATTAATAATTAATACTATTAATAGTATTCAAAGTAATACTATAGTCCATGGTCCAACGTTATAAATCATTATAAAAATGCCTTTGGCTTTGTTGTGATTGTAAACACACACATGCCTACACTAGTAGTACAGACTGTGCAGTACAGACAGGGGGTGTGTCTAATCCAAGTAACTTGAAGCCTTACAATCGCCCTTTAAAAAAAAATTATGGTCAGAAGAAAGGGTCCAAGCTTTTCAATTTCAGCAGGAAATCAACTTCCATTCACGTTTTTCAACAACCCCGACCGAAATCCCCAGATTTTACCCCGAAAACACCCGTGAAATCATTCCCCGCGCCGACTTCTGGATTAAATGAGAATCACAGATTTCAATGCTGGTCATTTGTTTGACTCACGTTTGGGGATAAAGGAGAAATTTCCCCTCAGTTGATCGAGAACATTCTCTCCCGTTCGACGAACCAAGAGGCGGCCATCTTGATTTCAAATTGAAACAATATACTGTACACGCAAATCGATGACGTGTAGACAGGTCCTTGTGCGCAGTGAGTCTGTGTGACTCCTATTGTACTGGCGCGCGCATACAATCCTCACACAGACCCACTGCGCACACGGACCTGCCAAAACGTCATCGATTTGCGTGTATACCGTTTCAATTGCTTGGACCCTACTACAGTACTACTACTATCGCCCGATCACATCAAATTGTTTAAAAAAGGGCTATTTTAAGGGTCCAAGTTACTCGAACTATATTTGTCAGGGTAATCAGGTGTTGTCCGAATTAAGAAATTTCTCATTGTATCCTTATATATGGAGTGGTTTAATAGTTATATCATGACCAATATCTATGAAACTTACCGTTTTCGTTGAGCATCATTCTCGCTTTTTCGAGTCAACCGTTTGTAAAAACAACGGAGATTCGTCTCAAAGAAGAAAACGCACGTGTGTGCTTCGGGACGTCCGCCATCTTGGGTGGAAGGCGCACGCGCAAGACTCGATCTAGAAGCGTGCCCGGACGCGTAATTTTTTTTCGTAGGAGGGTTAGGGGAAATTTTCATTAAAAAACAGAAATGGGCGTGTCGAATTGTTTTTAAAGAAAATTACGACAGAAAAAGATTACGAAACGCCTATTTATGACAATTGCCCCTTACCCTCCTACGAAAAACAATTACGTTGCCCGAACACATTTACCCAGTCTCACTGGCCAAAGGAGTTTATTTCTATTCATTACATCTTAAAATTTAGTGGGCCTGACGTTTCGATCCTAGCAGGACCTTTCTCAAAGGCAGAGTGATAAGGACAAAACAGATACCATGCTATCTGTTTTGTCCTTGTCACTCTGCCTTTGAGAAAGGTCCTGCTAGGATCGAAACGTCAGGCCCACTAAATTTTAAGATTTACATTTTGGTAATTTTAGTCAGTAAGCAGTTGGCAACATTTTTGTATATCACCTCTATTCATTACAGCATAAAATGGTAACCAGGGTATGACGTCATTGTTACATTTGGGTGATAAGCTGAGCAATAATTGGAGTCTTTGGTCAGCGACCGAGCCTGCTACACCATTTGGGTCACCCCACTAATTATTCGAAAAATTTGAATCAAGCCTTAATTACCACGGAAACATGAGGATTGGAGCTACCTAGTTTGACGTAACATTTTGTGGTTGCGATCTTCACCAGGTGTTCCAACACTAGGGCATTTTTTTATGTACCCGGCAAATTTGATAACCTTTCTGTTTGAACATACAAAATTGTCATACTCGCAACGAAGGAAAAGCATGGGATTGCGAAGGTTATTGTAAAATCTAGAATTGTCTTCCCTCTCAAAAAAAACGAGGATTTAAAAAGAAATCCACTAATATAGAAAAAAGACTAAAAAGGTGGCGCTATTTAAGGTGTCATGCATAGCCACACTTCTGAAAAATGAAACCACTGAAATATTTTCGGCGGGCTTGAAAAATGTTTGGTGTTTGCGCTAATATTTCCAAATTAATTTGTATTGAATACTTTTGGGCACTGGTTGCCGATAGAAGTGGGTAATCAAATTGGTCAAAAACTCTCGTCACAAAAATATAAAATGCAAATCTTGGAGATAAAACACACACAAACAAACCAATAGGCAATAGCGATACAGACTTGTTCCAGACAATTACTTTGTATATTTTATTATTTATATATATCTATTTAATAATGACATCAATTTCAACGGTGATCGGTGTGATATTATTACATTGCAGTAATTCTTGCTAAGTATTCCTATGAGTGCGCACACGTACAACGTATTATAGAGGTAGATCCTATCAGGCTAAACAGGCTTAGAAACAGCCCGAAGCACCGCAATCTACACAGTGTACTATGAGTTATTTTCAGATCTGATATTAAAGTGGGAAATTGCAGTACCCTCACGTCAGGACCTTTTCCCGACAGTACCCTTCTCGCAGACTCGTACACGAGAAAAACGAAATATTTATGACAATATAACTAACCTCGTGGAAAAGGTGAGATTTTAGTTCAAATCTTGGCAAGTTTAGAGATAAATTAAAAATCAATCAATTCAGTACAAAAGTTAAGACCTCAAAGTATGCCTTTGGGGTTAATAGTATGAGGCTTTATTCCACGTTTCGCATGGAGAAAAAGAGATAAAGAAATTACAATAATGTAGAAATGCTGGAATAATAAAATGTTCCCAAACTCAATGATAGGTTGACATAAATTAAAAGCCTTATGTAAAGACACTGCTATCATCTAATTTCCCAAAATAAATCAAGTTTAATTTTCTTTCAATTTGTTCAAAAAAGTTCCCAGTAAGTTTTTCCTTTGTTTGTTTGACTTAAAATAAATCAAGAAGTATTTTTAGGGGAGGGGGTGGATTGGACTACCATCTTAGGGCTGGATAGCTCAGATGGAAAGAGTACAGGTCCAGTTAAATTTTTCTTTGCCATTGTTTTTGTATTTATTCAAATGCTTCCCAGTCAGGTTGGTCTTTATCTTTGAAAGTTTTGATTTTCATTGTAACTTGTAAGACAAGCAAAAGCAAACTTGCTAAAAAAAGGAAGAGTCAAAGGGCTACTTACTGTAGCTAGAATTGCCTGACGAGAGGAAAAGTCACGAGCACCACTAACAACGAAGGTAGCAGCATTCTCTCTCAGACAGGAATTCCAGAGAAGTAGAGTTGAACCGAAATAGATCAAGAATTGGCTCTCTGGTTTTTTTCTTTTGGTTTCAGATGGGCAGACTTGATACAGGGAGCTCTTTCATGTTTCACAAAAACAAGAACCCTAATTTTGACAGCTGGCATAGCTGTGAGACACCGACCTATGAACTCCCCTCGCTCCTCATCCATTTTGGGTTTACAATTTATGAAAATAGCGACAGAAATTTGACAGGACCAGGGCTTGAACTGGAGACCTCTGGCTTAATGTGCCAGCACTCTTACCACCTGAGCTATCCACTTTCCCAAATAGTTAACTATATTTGCCGGGGTTTGGGCATTAGTCAGAATATTTGTTTTATGCAAAAAATGTCTGAATTGGTGTTTAAAGGCACTATACAACATTGGTAAAGGTCAAAATATTGCCACAGTTTGTGTGTTAAACCATAAAACCTTCCAAAAAAGCAATACTGCGAAGGTTTTAGCTCAAATGGTAATATGAGAAAGTAGAAAAATGCAAAAAAAGTCACTGCTTACGCACCGTTCTGTAGTGTAAGAAATATTTGTCGATGTTTGAGTGAAGATTTCTCAAAAAGTACTGTACAGCATCACAGACCATAAGATTTCAATATGAGGATTCTATCATGACCATCTACAAACTGTAAATTAAAAGGAAATGTGTGGACATCGATGCGTCCCGATCTTCCCAATGTTGTATTGGGCCTTTAAGAATGTATGGTTAGATAGGACATGCTATTATAGAAATCAGAAGAGAGTGACAGGTTTGGTGGAAAGGTGTAGCTACCCGATAGATGACTAGTTAGTAGGAGGAAATGAAAGAGCAGAGAGCAAAGGAGTGGAGCCCATTATGAGGGTGTGGCTAGGCTTGGGGTGTGGCTAGCTAATTGAGCGGGTGTGGTGAGCTAAATTAGCAGGAGTGGCTGGGCGGGAGGGACAGGCAGCAAGGAATTGCACATGAAGGTTAATCCACATGTATGGTGTGACCATGGAGGAATGACAGGGTAGATGGGTGTGGTCAGGTATAAGGGCGTGGTCCGGTATAAGGGCATGGCCAGGTTGGAGGGCATGGCCAGGTTGGAGGGCATGGCCAGGTTGGAGGGCATGGCCAGGTTAAAGGGCGTGGTCAGGTATAAGGGCGTGGTCAGGTATAAGGGCGTGGCCAGGTTGGAGGGCGTGGCTTAGTTCTTATAATTATACCTCTGAAGCGAATAAATCAAGAAATAATTTTGAAAAATGGCAAAGAAAACTCTGACTGGCCAGGAATTCAACCCGAGACCTCCAGAGGTCTCAGGTTGAAGTAAAGGTCAACCCAAAAAATTTTGCTGCCATTTTTCAAAAAAGTTACAAAAGGTTCCCAGCCAGTTACGGATTTAAATAAAAAAATAGTAAGATACAGCAGATTTTTAGATGTACCCAGATCCCAGAATCATACCTAATTTTACTACCTTAAACATTTGAGCCATCGGCTCATCGAACCTAGAAAAGGCTAGATTTTTTTTAACAACAAAAAGGTTTGACAGAGTCCTATAGTCACAGTGTGTATTAAGTATTTCAGCCAGTCAGAAGCGCAATTGTTTGATTTCATGGCTCTTCGGCGATCTTACCATTTTGATGGGCCGAGTTTTCGTGGCTCTTTCTGTAACAAAATGAAACGAACTGTGCTGCCTTTTAGACTGTCTGGGTTGGGGAAGGAGGGGAATGACGCCATTGGCCCATTTCTGTCACATGACCGTGCACAGAGCATTCTGATTGGCCCGATTGTGGGCACACCCAAAAACTTGGCCCCAAACTGGAAGACAACAATGGGAGTGGCACTTTTCACCACAGACCATGACTATGAGCTTTGTGATTTGCTGTGGATGTGGCTACAGGATGTACAATCAATGAGATGCAGGAAATGAATTCACAGCCATATCCTAAACTGTAGTATCAGAGAGGTCTTCAATTCCTCCAATTGAGAATCTGTACATTTCAGAGTTTCAATGTTGGCCAAGAGCTTCCGTCTCATAGTGCAATAAGGGACCTAGCCCAAGCAAGAGCCAGAGAGAGAGAGCCAGAGCCAGAGCCAGAGAGAGAGAGAGAGAGCCAGAGCCAGAGCCAGAGCCAGAGCCAGGGTCTAAGCAACCAGCCACCAGGGAAGCAAGGGATGAATACTTGTAGAGAACTTCAGACTGACAGATTGTCTGACTCAGGAACCTTTCGATCCTAGCAGGGCCCAATTTCACATAGAGACGCTTATGCGCCAAAATGTGCTCAAGTGCAAAATTAATAGTTATGAGCCACAGGATCCCCCCTGCCTACCCAAACTTCACTATTGTTTCATGCTAAGTAAAGAGATGGAGTACGAGTGAAAAGCAATTGGCATCAAATCCCAGAGTGGTTTGCAATTCGGTCTACACAATGGAGATTTTACCTGCTTAGCAGATTTTCACGCTGAAGTGACTCTATGAAATAAGTACCAGGTCCTTCCTCAAAGGTATTTAAAAAAAAAAACTTAAAGCATGCCTGGCTGTTAAGGATTAAAATAGTCTGTGATTGTTAGATGAACGTGCACTGGTCAGGGGTGGATTCTGGGAAAGGGGGAGGGGCTGTCAGAGGGTGTTAACAGCGTCAGTAAGTAATGCCAAGCCAGCATACACAGGGACAACTACACCAGGTAGCACACCAATCATAACAGCGCCGTCGTTTGATGATTTGCATCATCAAAACAGTATACTTGGAATACTTTGTTCACAACAACGGAGATGACAAAGTGAAAAGTCACCTCAGTAAAGAACTTGTGCATTTCCTTGCATGATGCAAAAAGAAATAATGCAAATGCCATTCCCTAGTAAAAATTTGGTAGGGCATTTTTTTTTTAAAAGGCAACAAATTGATATGATCCATTTTGATCTGTATATATGCTGTCTCACATTTGGAGACATAAAATAGAAAATAAATTGCAATCTTAATCATACACAAACAATTGCATCAAGTTGTCATTGTTTTGCTGATTACCGTTGACAAAACAAGGCCTTTTTTTTTCTTTGATGGAAACAAAACATTGTCACACCGACTCACAAGAGAAACTTCGTGAATATTCTTGATACTATTATTTACAAAATGCCAATTTTAGCCTCATTCTTGAGGCACTCATTTCAGTTAGTAGAAAAAGAAGGAAATTATACAAACTCTCAAGATATATACCATACTATTTATACACATCTCTTCTTCATGAAAGTTCTCGTTTAAAATAAGAACTCTCTCTCTCTGTTGAAAACCCCCTAATACGTCTAACAGACAGAGACTTGTGGTTTTTGTATAATAGCCAACGGCCCAACACCACAACAAATTTCAAAAACCTTGTTTACTACTGGCGGATAGTTACAATGCCAAGGATTGTGCTTTGTTTATTTGCACCAATAGACCGATTGCACGACCACTGTTTACATGCCATCACGTGACTTATAGTGGGTATTTTTGCATCTCATTTGGTGCAGAACAGGAGTGGAAATGAGCAAAGAAGACTATCAAATTGTCCATATTCTTCCTTCGCTTCGTTTCCATCGCTGCTCTGCGCCAAATGAGATGCAAAAATGCCCACTATAAGTCACCAGATGGCAGGTAAACAGTGGTCTATTGATCACCCTGAACACAATTTTGTGTGTGGACTGCCCGTGTTTTCTGATCCACTCTGATGTCTCAATAAAAAAAATGATGCAAAACAAATGACAAATTCCTGACGGAAAAAGTGAACTCAATGAAAAACAATAGAGAGGATCTCCAGGAAGTGCTTATATTTTTTCCCCCAACATTTGACGCGGATCAATATTCAATTATATTTGAGTGCTTGCCGCAGAGTGCTACAATTTGGTGAAATCACATTTTACATTATCTTTTCTTCAAAAAAAGGGATAATCCTCCCCTTCCATCACATTGTTCTTCATTTAGCTTGGCGATTCCAGTATAGTGGACATTTTTTAGAAGCCAATATATTCACTTGCTGTTGTGTTGCCTGGATAGTTGGCATGGCGATTACCACGGCAACCTCTGCCAGGTCCCACTGGATCAGACACTCAGTGAAGGGACTGGTATCATGTCTAGCCATCCAAGCCTGTGGACTTAGGACAAAATATAAGCTGGACTCTTATGCTTAAGTCCAGCTGCACATTTCTAACGGCTACGTGTATGCTTGTGGACACAGCTGTTGCTAAGCAGACGTGTCTATGGTTGGCCTATGCCTCAGCGCAGGTTGAGAAGGAAGAGCCGCCAGTGAAATCAGTCCCTGACTAATTGCATGCTGAATTCTAACCTGACACAGGTCTGGTCCCCAGACCCCCTTTTTTCAGTAGGGTCATTTTTTAATTCCAATCTGAACCAAGGAGACAGGGACTGCCAGTAAAAATCAGTCCCTGACTAATTGCATACTGACTTCTAGGGCGTTTTCGAAATGAGGGCTTAGGCTCGGGCTTAGGCTTCGGTCATATTTATCTTGCTCGTTATACTACAACAGGCATCTAAAACAAGCGTTTGGCCCCAGTTTCTTGGTGAACACCCTGTACCTATCAAGCCAACAAACTTCAAATTCGGAAACAAACCACAACCTGGATTTTCAGGTTTTGTCCGACGGAGACGAAGCCTGAGCCCGAGCCTAAGCCTCCATTTTGAAAACGGCCCTAATGTGACACGAGTCTGGTGCCCAGACCCCCCCCCCTTTATCAATAGGATGGGACTCTCATGTTTGTGCTGCCGTTCTGGACTGACCCTAGCTCATGGATGTCGTTGCCCTCGATGTCCCCAAGCAGAGACTCGTTCTCCTGGTCCATGCTCTGGTTGCCCGAGGCCAGGAGGCTCTGGAACACCGGGTCGCCGATCTGAAGCTCCGGGTTGTTGCTCTCCGTGCCTGAGAGGTTCTTGTGCCATCCCTTGGGGCTGTGCGCAGTAAACGCAAACACAGAAAATGGACAAAAAGGCTCGGTGAACAGTTAGGCTGCACAGATACAATCCTAACTAGAAATATATGTCTGTTGTGAAACAGATCATAGAGCTTTTCCGCTTCTGTTTTTAACAAGTCATACAATAGCCCCATTCCTACTCCAAAACGCATGTACATATTTTGTGCACAAAGCCTATGGGACTCGAGTGTGGTATTCAAAAATTCATAAAAATATAAACAATGGTCCTTCGGTTCCAAACTTTAGATTTGGAATGTCTAGCACGATAGCTAACTACATACCAAATTTCGAGATGATCGGCCAATGCCTTATATGTGTTTTAAAATCACACATTTTGATGACGTCATGATTGCGTAACAACATTTTGGCTCCGGAAGGTGTTTCTAAACCATGTCCCCAATAGATATCAAAGAAAAAATGAAAAAAATCTCGCTCCGTTGGCCAAATATGCTCATTTCAATGTGAAAATCTGAAAAGTTCATGACCTCATAAATATTCATGAGATGACGTCACGGTCAATTGATGGCAATTTTTGGATACACCTTTTCCCAACTTAGATACAGTGCAAAGTTGAAACCAAACGAACTTGCACTTTTGCTTTTAATGGATTTTGAAATTTGCCCCTTTAAAGCAAGGTCACGTGACACGGGATGACGTCATGATGATATCAAGGTGTTTAGGATCAATTTCAGCATGGGCTTTATGCATTTGCCACGTTTGAAAAAAATCCAAGTCTGTTCAATGACTAAAGTCGTGCTTACAAAACCCCTGTGCATTGTCTATGAGCTTTGGGGGAGAAGAAGAAGAAGAAAAAAAAAAAGCTGAACAACAGATATAGCTTTTCCGCTTCCCTGGAAGCGGCGGCAAAGCTAATTATTGGAAGGTTTGCGGGGACACCATGTATATCTTCTCTTTCAAGAAGTGTGGCTCTGAAAAGAGCCGGTAACTCAATGTTTCGGGGAGTGTGTACTCTGAACCCGAAATGTTGAGTTACCGGCTCTTTTCATAGCCACACTTCTTGAAAGAGAAGATATACATAGTGTCACCGCAAACCTTCCACTTAGTCTTTCCACCATGCAAACCTTCAAGTCTTATACAATCATAATCAGTGTCGCATTCATACTACAGTCAAACCTGTTTATCCGGCCACCTCTATAAAACGGCTTCTTGTCCATAACGGCTACCTTTACATGGTCCCCATCAACATCCCATGTGTTTTAATGGTCGCACATTTCGATATTGCGGCCACTGTCCAACGCGTGTACATTTATATGGAGATTAAACTTCCACATTCCGGCCAACGAAGAAATAAAGCATGCCCTCTTTTTGGTGCACCAAATTTCCAAAGTCAGGAACCCAGACTTCTATTGTCTTGGTCACATGTTCTCGTGTTGAGGGTGCCGACTATTTATTACCGATGCATGGTTACATGTTTTACGCGGCCATTGTCGATGCGATCGACTGTATGTGGGTAAACATAGCCTAAGGGAGCAAGCTGTGAGTGAGGTTTTGTGCTACAAATCATTTGGGGGAACCCCCCTGGGTTTGACTGAGCACTGGAGGGACGGTGTGAGTGGTGGTCTTACCGAAGGAAGGTTGCCAGGAGCAGAGGGTCCACTCGCTTGTACCGCTCGTCCGGGATGGCGCAGCGGACAATCTCACTGACGATGACCCCGACCACAAAGGTGGCTATGCTGGAGAAGGTGCTGTACCACATGAAGGACACCTGGCAGATGCAAAGGGAGAGGATGTGAGAGAGTGCAAGGGAGTGGTAGAGAATGAGAGACAGGAAGAGACAAGGGAGAGGGAGAGAGGGAGGGAGAGGGAGAGATGGAGGGAGAGAGGGAGGGAGGGAGGGTATAACTCCTTTTTTCTTGATCTCTGTAGCAGGTACATTCTTGATTTTACGAATAATCAATTGTGCTAACTGTATTATCATTTTGTTGAATGGGAGTGGGATAGTGAGAGAGGGAGAGGGAGAGGGAGAGAGAGAGGGAGAGGGAGGGGGAGAGGGAGAGGGAGAGGGAGAGAGAGAGGGAGAGGGAGAAGGAGAGGGAGAGGGAGATGGGGAGGGAGAACGAAAGTGAGAGGGAGGGAGAGGGAGAGGGAGAGGGAGAGGGAGAGAGAGAGAGAGAGAGGAAGAGGGAGAGGGAGAGGGAGAGGGAGAGGGAGAGGGAGAGGGAGAGGGAGAGGGAGAGGGAGAGGGAGAGGGAGAGGGAGGGGAGAGAGAGAGAGGGAGAGGGAGAGAAAGAGAGATGGAGTGGGAAAGGGAGAGGGAGAGGGAGAGCGAAAGTGAGAGGGAGGGAGAGGGAGAGAAGGAGAGGGAGAGAGAAAGAGAGAGAGGGAGAGGGAGAGGGAGAGGGAGAGGGAAAGGGAGAGGGAGAGGGAGAGGGAGAGGGAGAGGGAGAGGGAGAGGGAGAGGGAGAGAGAAAGAGAGAGAGGGGGAGAGGGAGAGGGAGAGGGAGAGGGAGAGGGAGAGGGAGAGGGAGAGGGAGAGGGAGAGGGAGAGGGAGAGGGAGAGGGAGAGGGAGAGGGAGAGGGAGAGGGAGAGGGAGAGGGAGAGGGAGAGGGAGAGGGAGAGGGAGAGGGAGAGGGAGAGGGAGAGGGAGAGGGAGAGGGAGAGGGAGAGGGAGAGGGAGAGGGAGAAGGAGAGGGAGATGGAGAGGGAGGGGGAGAGGGAGAGAGAGGGAGAGGGAGAAGGAGAGGGGGAGAGAGAGGGAGAGGGAGAGGGAGAGAGAGATGGAGAGGGAGAGGGAGAGAAAGAGAGAGATGGAGAGGGAGAGAGAGAGAGAGAGAGAGAGAAAGGAACAAAGACAGAAAGGGAAAGAAGACAGGAGGGATAGGGGCAGAGCAGGCAACTCACTCTGTACAAGGCAAAGGCATCCTCCTCCACATTGCCGCTCTCATCTTGGTGGGTAGCGGCCCCGACAGCGATCCACAGCGACAGATAGAAACCCACCATGATCCCAATCAACGCACCACTGAGGGACATAATGGAGAAGACAAACACCAAACCTGTGATGAAGCGCATTCTCCTCAAAGCCCAACAAAATCCACATTACATCTACAATGTCAGAAGCCACAGCCACGGCGGAAGCTAGTTGATCACGAATGGCAGGGAGGGTCTGACACTCACCCGGTGTTGGCCCGCCGGTACAGCATACCCAGGGAGAAGACACCCAGCAGAGGCCCACCCACCGCCCCTAGCACCGTGTTGGCCATCTTGACCAGGGAGCCCAGCTGCGAGGCCAGGAAGGCCAGACCGATGCTGATCACTCCATACACGGCCGCTGCAAAAAGAGAGGAAAAACACCCAAAACAGAGGAGAGAAACCCCCAGATTAACCCACATCAGAGGACGAAGTTATTACAGACACTATCCACTAGCCACCAGCCACTAGACACAAGCCACAAGACACTATCCACAAGACACTAGCCACTATCCATAAGACACTAGCCACTAACCACAAGACACTATCCACTAGCCACAAGACAATATCCACTAGCCACAAGACACTATCCACTAGCCACTAACCACAAGACACTATCCACTAGCCACAAGACACTATTCACTAGCCATCAGACACTATCCACTAGCCACAAGACAATATCCACTAGCCACAACACAATATCCACTAGCCATCAGACACTATCCACTAGCTTCCAGCCACTAGTCACAAGACACTAGCCACTATCCACAAGACACTAGCCACTAACCACAAGACACTATCCACTAGCCACAAGACAATATCCACTAGCCACAAGACAATATCCACTAGCCACAACACAATATCTACTAGCCATCAGACACTACCCACTAGCTACCAGCCACTAGCCATCAGACACTATTCACTAGTCATCAGACACTATTCACTAGCCATCAGACACTATCCACTAGCTACCAGCCACAAGACAATATCCACTAGCCATCAGACACTATCCACTAGCTACCAGCCACTAGCCATCAGACACTATTCACTAGCCACAAGACACTAGCCACTAGCCACAAGACAATATCCACTAGCCATCAGACACTATCCACTAGCTACCAGCCACTAGCCATCAGACACTATTCACTAGTCATCAGACACTATTCACTAGCCATCAGACACTATCCACTAGCTACCAGCAACTAGCCACAAGACAATATCCACTAGCCACTAGCCCTAAGCCACAATTCACTAGCCACTAGCCACTCACTCATAATCTTGGAGATGACCGTGTCCCGTCTGTCCTGAGCCTGGCTGACCGCTGCCGTGGAGTTGGTTGTGGATGAGGACTGGCTGGTTGAGCCTGGGCCAGGGGCGTCTTCGTTGACCAGGGCATCGCTGTCCGGCTCAGGCTGGGGCCGCTGCTGGCCCCTCCATATGCGGACTACGTCCATCAGGGTGACGGCAGCCAGGGCGTTCAGTCCTGATGATACGGTGCTGTGGAGACAGAAGGTGATGGAGAGAGAGACAGTGACAAGGAGTGAGTGATAGTACGAGGGGAAGCAGAGTAATGCAGAGTGATATAGTAAATAGAGGAGCAACAATGGTAGGGAGAGGATAAGAGAGATAGAGAGAGTGACATGGGGTGAGTGACAGAAAAAGAGGAAGGATAGTAATGCAGAGTGATATAGTAAATAGAGGAGCAACAATGGTAGGGAGAGGATAAGAGAGATAGAGAGAGTGACATGGGGTGAGTGACAGAAAAAGAGGAAGGATAGTAATGCAGAGTGATATAGTAAATAGAGGAGCGACAGTGGTAGGGAGAGGATAAGAGAGATAGAGAGAGTGACATGGGGTGAGTGACAGAAAAAGGGGAAGGATAGTAATGCAGAGTGATATTGTAAATAGAGGAGGGACAGTGGTAGGGAGAGGATGAGAGAGATAGAGAGAGTGAAATGGGGTGAGTGATAGTACGAGGGGAAGCAGAGTAATGCAGAGTGGTATAGTAAATAGAGGAGGGACAGTGGTAGGGAGAGGATGAGAGAGAGAGTGGGTGAGATAGAGAGTGGTAGAGAGACAGAAAATGATAGAGAGAGGTACAGAGAGTGATATAGAGAAAGATAAAGAGTGATAGAGATAGTGGTAGAGAGAGAAAGAGTAAGAGTGGTAGAGAGATCAAATGTAAGAGAAAGGTACAGAGTGATACAGAGAAAGATAAAGTGTGATAGAGAGAGTGATAGAGAGAGAGAGACAGAGTAAGAGTGGTACAGAGAGCAAATGTTAGAGAAAGGTACAGAGAGTGACATATAGAAAGATAAAGGGTGATAAAGAGTGGTAGAGAGACATAGAGTGGTTGAATGAGATAGAGAGAGTGATAGAGAGAAAAATTGAGAGAGTGATAGAAAGAAAGATAGAGATTAGTAGATATTGATACAGTGAGAGTGGTAGAGAGAGATGGAGAGAGTGGTAGAGAAAGGGAAAATGTTAGAGAGAGGTAGAGAGAGTGAAAGAGTGAGAGTGGTAGAGTGGTAGATTGAGATAGAGAGAGTGGTAGAGAAAGGGAAAATGTTAGAGAGAGGTAGAGAGAGTGAAAGAGTGAGAGTGGTAGAGTGGTAGATTGAGATAGAGAGGGTGGTAGAGAAAGAGAAAATGTTACAGAGAGGTAGAGAGAGTGAAAGAGTGAGAGTGGTAGAGTGGTAGATTGAGATAGAGAGAGTGGTAGAGAAAGAGAAAATGTTAGAGAGAGGTAGAGAGAGTGAAAGAGTGAGAGTGGTTGAGTGGTAGATTGAGATAGAGAGAGTGGTAGAGAAAGAGGAAATGTTAGAGAGAGGTAGAGAGAGTGAAAGAGTGAGAGTGGTAGAGTGGTAGATTGAGATAGACAGAGTGGTAGAGAAAGAGGAAATGTTAGAGAGAGGTAGAGAGAGTGAAAGAGTGAGAGTGGTGGAGTGGTAGATTGAGATAGAGAGAGTGGTAGAGAAATAGAAAATGTTACAGAGAGGTAGAGAGAGTGAAAGAGTGAGAGTGGTTGAGTGGTAGATTGAGATAGAGAGAGTGGTAGAGAAAGAGAAAATGTTAGAGAGAGGTAGAGAGAGTGAAAGAGTGAGAGTGGTAGAGTGGTAGATTGAGATAGAGAGGGTGGTAGAGAAATAGAAAATGTTAGAGAGAGGTAGAGAGAGTGAAAGAGTGAGAGTGGTTGAGTGGTAGATTGAGATAGAGAGAGTGGTAGAGAGAGAGGAAATGTTACAGAGAGGTAGAGAGAGTGAAAGAGTGAGAGTGGTTGAGTGGTATATTGAGATAGAGAGAATGGTAGAGAAAGGGGAAATGTCAGAGAGAGGTAGAGAGAGTGAAAGAGTGAGAGTGGTAGAGTGGTAGATTGAGATAGAGAGAGTGGTAGAGAAAGAGAAAATGTTAGAGAGAGGTAGAGAGAGTGAAAGAGTGAGAGTGGTTGAGTGGTAGATTGAGATAGAGAGAGAGTGGTAGAGAAAGAGAAAATGTTAGAGAGAGGTAGAGAGAGTGAAAGAGTGAGAGTGGTTGAGTGGTAGATTGAGATAGAGAGAGTGGTAGAGAAAGAGAAAATGTTAGAGAGAGGTAGAGAGAGTGAAAGAGTGAGAGTGGTTGAGTGGTAGATTGAGATAGAGAGAGTGGTAGAGAAAGAGAAAATATTAGAGAGAGGTAGAGAGAGTGAAAGAGTGAGAGTGGTTGAGTGGTAGATTGAGATAGAGAGAGTGGTAGAGAAAGGGAAAATGTTAGAGAGAGGTAGAGAGAGTGAAAGAGTGAGAGTGGTTGAGTGGTAGATTGAGATAGAGAGAGTGGTAGAGAAAGAGAAAATGTTAGAGAGAGGTAGAGAGAGTGAAAGAGTGAGAGTGGTTGAGTGGTAGATTGAGATAGAGAGAGTGGTAGAGAAATAGAAAATGTTAGAGAGAAAGAGTGAGAGTGGTCGAGTGGCAGAGAGAGATAGAGAGAGCGAGTTAAAGACAGCAAGACAGAGGGTGTTAGAGAGAGAGAGAGCCATAAAAAGAGACAAAATAATGCAGATAGATAGAAAGTGTGAGAGGCAGAGAGAGAGGGGGGGGGGAGTCAGACAGACAATGAAAGGGAAAGATATAGAAGGTGCACTAGATACAATGTACATTAGTTCAGGCAATTACCTGAGAGTGCCAGCAAACAAGCAGGCCACAAACAGTCCCTGGATGCCGGGTATGGAGCCAAACTCAAGACTGACAAAGTAGACCAGAATCTGCAAAGGAAAAAAAAAACATGCCGAAAAAACCCAAGACGAATAAAGGTACATGTATAATGATCAAGTGTCCAAATTTCAATTTCATTTTCAGTGCATGAGATTCCAATTTATGTGAAGGAAAATTGGAACAAAGAAAACTTGGCATGAAGGTCAAAGATGGTGTGAATGGCATTATGAGATGCAGTCTTGTTTTGCTACACTATACAGGCAAGACAATTTGGGACTGGACTAGGGTATGAACCAAACCTCTTGCTGAACTCCTGGCACCAATCCTTCAAAGAACATGGGGACTTTTACTCACCTGATCTGCACTTTTGTAGTGAGGTGTGTAGTGGGGTACAGGGCCACTTTGGACTGTAGCTATATAGGAAAAACACAAATCAACAAATAAGACTTAAGGCTTTGCACGGGGGGTGAATCAATATAGGAAGGTTTGCAGTGACACCATGTATAAGGTCTCTTAAAGAAGAGGTGTGGTTCTGAAAAGAACCTGAGTGGTAACTCGACGTTTCGACCAGTATGCTCTGGCCGTCCTCCTGATGATGGCCAGAGCATACTGGTCGAAACGTCGAGTTACCACTCAGGTTCTTTTCAGAACCACACCTCTTCTCTAAGAGACCCTATACATGGTGTCACTGCAAACCTTCCTATATACAAATCAACAACCTGACGATGAACCAAATATGAAGTGGAAACTCTTAGAGTTAATAAATCTTTTCAGAGCCATACTCCATCTCGAAAGAGATTACTTATGTGGTGTCAGCGAAAACTTTCTATTTTGTGCTTCCACCGTGCAAAGCTGCAAATCTTATCGAAAATTCTGATTCATTCTGGCAAGTGATTCTTTTGAGAGGCTGAAACTGTCTGAAACCGGAATCACCCGGTTTGGGAGTGGAAGGTTTTCACGATGGACTCACAATGTTTGTGGGTGACACCGTGTGCATAATCTCTTCCTGAGAATGAGAGTGGGTCTGAGAAAAGTACCTTAAGCTCTTTTCAGACAACGCTCTTTTCAGACGACGCTGAATAAAAAACTTGCAAGGCTTGAGAGAGAATTTAGCGCATAGCTTGGGACGTCGTACAATAAATAGTTCCTCCCTTATCACGATCGATTGTCAAGGGTCCCGTGAGAAATCCTCCGCTAGCGGAAGATTTGTCGAAGGTCCAGACCTACGACAACATCTCTCAAGGGTTCACCAGGGACGTATGTCAATCTGAAGCATTGATAACCTTTCACACGATGGCACTTTTGCAAGGAAAAAAAACACTAAACACCTCGCTTTGCCCTTGAAATAGGCTTACTAAGGCAAGAAATTTTCTGCTACAAGGGTGATATTAAAAACTGGATGAAAAGATAGCTTTCTGAACAACAGTGCTCTTAAAATAAAATAACATCAGAGAATTTCTTACCTATGGCTGTGACATTCTCAGCTGCTGTTAGTACTGTTTGTAGATCTGAAAAATGTTGTAGAAAGAAAAGAGCACAGGGGCTGAACTTGATGCATATTCAAAAGAGGTTAATAGAGGGCCGGATGTTTTTTTTTTTACAAACGTCGGGATCGAAACATCAGAGGTCGATTTCACCAAACTCATCAACTCAACGTGATTACGATCAATCGCAAGGTGATGAGTGTTGACCAGAACCCCAACGGCCTTATCACAAGTTACGATGGGTTATCCATCAACTGAGTTACAATGCATTGTAAGGCTTTGTCTAATTCACCCCTGGCTCTCTTCATTTTTTGAGATTTGCATTCGGTTAACCACGTCAGTAAGCAGTCTTAATGCATATTCAAATTTCAATGCATATTGATGAGTTAACTTTGAATGATTCATTTATAGCTGATTTGGCATCAGTCACTGTCAAGAACACAGACAGGAGGACTGCTGTGTGCTAAGGGAGATAATTTCTGGCTTAATGTACCAACGCACATGCACCAGAATCCTGGTTTGTTAATCTACAGGTCTCGGATTCAAGATCTCGATCCAGTCTTAAAAAAAAAAATCTGCCCAGCTACTTCTCGGTGTCTGTTCTGTTGAACTCTACATACACACAAGCTCAACTGCTAATGAAGGTTAGTTCTCTTCACTCTAAACATGTTCTATTTCAGAGATGTGAACACTGGTTATTTCAAGGGCTCTTTGCAGGCCAAGTTTCATCATTGTCAAAATTATAACTTTATAAATTTTAACTTTCTTTTCAGGTGGTCTCCTGCGTCTGTTATGTGCTACCCTCACTACACATCAGCCCTCAGCGAATCAAGGTTTGTTGTCTTTCCTTGAAGTTCTATTACCCTTAACATGTTCGATTTCTGTGATTGTAACTCTGGTCGATAGGGTATTCCAAGGGCTCTTTGCAGACCAAGTTTTATCCTTGTGGAGTTAATATTGAAGGAGATATTAACTTGCAAAGTTTATATTCCTTTCCATCTATGCTCTCATGCGTCTGTTCTGTGCAACCCCCACTACACATCAGCACTCTGCGAATCAATATTAGTTCCTTTGATTTAAGCTGTATCACTCATAACATGTTCGATTTCAGTAATTTCAACACTGTTCGAGAGGGTATTCCAAGGGCTCTTTGTAGGGCAAGTTTCATCTTTGTCAAATGAATATTGAAGGAGATATTAACTTGCAAAATATATCTTCCTTTCCAGCTACTTTCCACCGTTTGCTCTGAGCTACTATCATTAATCTAAACATGTTCGATTTCGGAAATTTTATCACTGGTCGATAGGGTATTCCAAGGGCTCTTTGAAGGCCAGGTTTGTTTTGCTTACTGTTGAAACCAGTGAAACAAGGTACTCACTGTTGTAATAAGCAAAGAGTACCAGTCCTATCAGTCCCACTAAGGTGAGTACCATCACTGTGCCTGGCAGACCATACCACACAGACCTGGGCAGAGAAATGCACACACAAGATAGTCAGGAGGTTAAGAAACACATCAAGGTATATCACATTCTTTGGTAGTGCACAGATCTCTTTCAAAGAGGGACGTCAAAATGTGCTTCATCATCACGGTTGATTAGTGGGCCACTGATTGCTAATCATGTTATGTCTATGATGCAATGCAGTACCGGCCACTATACAGACTAGAATCCACCACACAACCTTGACCAGCCCGATGGTCCAGAGGTTAAGACAACCGCACTAGATTGCACACAGTACGGCAAACCCTTGTGACCCACTTTTCTTGGCATGTTAGATCGTACGAGGGAATTTCAGAAGATTTTTGAAACTGAAGGAAATTTGAAGGATCCCAATAGAAACTGAATGAAGTTGGAAACACTGAAGGCGATTCAAAGGAAAATGATTGGAAAGTATGTGAAGGAAAGTAAGACAATTCAGAGGGGTTCAATGGAAACAGAAAGATTCAAGTCGGGAATAGATTGCTGTGGACCCGTTTTGCAAATGATCTCTTATGAGTCAGAGTGATTCTGAGCAGACTCAAATGAGTGCCTTGAATCTCCACAGATCCACAGGAACTCAAATCAAAGGAGAAACATGGGAATACAAAAAGCCTCGATAAGCTTCCAATAACAGTGCCAACAGCCGGGGGAGAGGGAGGGGAATGATAAATTATCTTTGGCACGAGTAGAAAAGAGAAATATCATCTCATTGTAAGTGTGAGGTGCATGCAAGTGGATTGTTGGAAGTGCTGCCTGTTACGTGAGGGTAGGCTTTTAGTGGGCAGTGATACATGCATGGATTGTAGAGGAATGTGCGTATAGGGCGTGTTGGTCATTCACGGTCACCGCGCCATACAGTTCATTTGGATTTCTACCTTACGCTTACACCTATACTGTACTTGTATATATATATATATATTGTTTTTTGTCATCCAATTAGTTTGGAGAGCCCCCTGACAGAAACTAGTTTCTTTTGGGCAATCCTGCGGGAGTTAATTGGATGTTGTTTCTGTTATTGTTGCTGTTGTTGTTTGTTTTTTTGTTTTTTGTTTTTATTGATTGATTTATATATATTTTCAACTTTATTCTTACTTCTAAAATTGAGTGGGCCTGACGTTTCGATCCTAGCAGGACCTTTCTCAAAGGCAGAGAAAGGTCATGCTAGGATCGAAACGTCAGGCCCACTAAATTTTAGATTTACATTTTGGTAATTTTAGTCAGTAAGCAGTTTGCAACATTTTTGTATATCACCTTTATTCTTACTTGTGTGCTGTGATGTGAATGCTGTACATGTATCCCGAAAAATGAAATAAATAAATAAATAAATAAATAAAATAAATACTCCAAACGCAAACTTGGCAGCAGAGGAAAAACCCAACAAAATGGAGCAAAGTCCTCTCAGTAGTCAGATAAACGACTCACAAATGAGTACAGGCCTCGATGTAAGAGCTCCTTCCGAAATATTGGACGCAAAGCTCGTTAAGTTCAAGCGCAATCTGAGCGAGGACTCCGCCCAGCAATTCAACACCGCTGTCAATCAAACGAGCCAGGCTAAACACCTACGCAGTTTGCCAAGAAAGATTCCAAGAACCAAATATCTTCACAACGAGGACAGCAGAGACGGAATTGAGGAAGCCGTATCAAAGCCTAGACAGCGTCTGCTAAAGGGGTTGTCTAACCTCTTGGCCTCTTTCAGGTTCTTGGCCGTCAGGAACCGCTGGACGGAGGTCTGGCTGACCGCCCAGACAGTCAGGTTGTTGAAGTTGGCCCCGATGGTGACTCCCCAGAAGCTCAGCCGCTTGGTCGGGTCCGCAGAGAAGCTGGACGATGGGATAGGGGGGAAAATTGAGGACCATGAATCATTACGACCTGAAAACCGAGGCATGTAACGTAAAATAACAAAGGAGTTAATACAAAAACTGTTGCAAGGTGCTCATTGAGTTAAATGACCTGCAATACACAAATTTCAAAAGTTAGAGGGCCTGACGTTTCGATCCTAGCAGAACCTTCCACAAAGGTCTTGCTAGGATCGAAACGTCAGGCCCTCTAACTTTTGAAAAATAACTACTAAAGAGCTTCCGGATCTCTCCAATGCTACCTTAATGCTCAATAGATCAGAAAGACAGACAATGGATAAAGTGTGTCACAAAGACAACCAAACCATTGACATCCTTAATTTACTACTTTGTACATATTCTAAATTGCCATTGCTTTCGTGTTGCCATTTCTAGCCTGATTTTGACCGCTGAAAGGTGAGATGGGGCACCTCACAGTGCAACATGCCGGGGAGACTCAAGCCTGGTTGTATGGGGGGAAACAGAAGTCTCTGTGGACCAGGATTCCTATTCCCTGCCTGCCCGCCCTGCCTGCATTGACTGCCCGCACTGCCCTTCCCTCCCCTCCCCTGCCCTACCCTTCCTTGCCCTGCCCTTCTTTGCCCTGCCCTACCCTTCCCTCCCCTACCCTGTCCTACCCTTCCTTGCCCTGCCCCTCCTTGCCCTGCCCTACCCTGCCCTGCCCTTCCCTCCCCTACCCTGCCCTACCCTTCCTTGCCCTGCCCTTCCTTGCCCTGCCCTACCCTTCCCTCCCCTACCCTGCCCTACCCTTCCTTGCCCTGCCCCTCCTTGCCCTGCCCTACCCTGCCCTGCCCTGCCCTTCCTTGCCCTGCCCTTCCTTGCCCTGCCCTACCCTTCCCTCCCCTACCCTGCCCTGTCCTGCCCTACCCTTCCTTGCCCTGCCCTGCCCTTCCCTCCCCTACCCGCCCTGCCCTACCCTTCCTTGCCAGGCCCACCCCTACCCTGTCTGCCCTGCCCTACCCTCCCCTACCCTGCCTGCCCTACCCTTCCTTGCCCTGCCCTACCCTACCCTTTCCTACCCTGCCTGCCCTGCCCTGCCCTACCCTTCCTTGCCCTGCCCTGCCCATCACTGCCCTGCCCTGCCCTGCTCATCACTGCCCTGCCCTTCCCTTCCTTGCCCTGCCCTGCCCTACCTTACCCTTCCCTGCCTGCCCTGCCCTACCCTTCCTTGCCCTGCCCTGCATATCACTGCCCTGACCTGCTCTGCCCTGCCCTGCCTCGTACAGCCCTGCCCTGCCCTGTTCTGTCCTACCCTACCCCGCCCTGCCCTGCCCCGCCTTGCCCTGTCCTACCCTACCCTGCCCTGCCCTGCACGGCCCTGCCCTGTCCTACCCTACCCTGCCCAGCCCTGCCCTGCACAGCCCTGCCCTGTCCTACCCTACCCTACCCTGCCCTGCCCTACACAGCCCTGCCCTGTCCTACCCTACCCTGCCCTGCACGGCCCTGCCCTGTCCTACCCTACCCTACCCTGCCCTGTCCTGCCCTGCACGGCCCTGCCCTGTCCTACCCTGCCCTGCACGGCCCTGCCCTGTCCTACCCTACCCTGCCCTGTCCTGCCCTGCACGGCCCTGCCCTGTCCTACCCTACCCTACCCTGCCCTGCACTACCCTGCCCTGCCCTGTCCTACCCTACCCTGCCCTGCCCTGCCCTGCACGGCCCTGCCCTGTCCTGCCCTGCCCTGCCCTGTCCTGACCTGCCCTACCCCGCCCTGCCCTGCCCTGCCCTGCACGGCCCTGCCCTGTCCTGCCCTACCCTGCCCTGTCCTGACCTGCCCTACCCTACCCTGCCCTGCCCTGCCCTGCACGGCCCTGCCCTGTCCTACCCTACCCTGCCCTGTCCTGACCTGCCCTACCCCGCCCTGCCCTGCCCCGCCTTGCCCTGCCCTGCGCTACCCTGCCCTGCCCCATCCTATTAGTATCAGTAGGAGGGGTTCACTAAAAAGATGATGCATCCTGGATGAGCACCAAGTCTTGGTAGACTCAATAAAAATGATCATGAGCAACTGACTCACTCAAAAAAGTTGAGGTGCCCCCGTTGGCTGTTGTAGTCCCAGACGTACTTCATGCCACCAGTCTGCACGATGCCCAGGATGGTAATGGTCAGCAGGGAGCCAAAGAGAACGATAAACTGAAAGACATCGGTCCAGATGACTGCTTTGATGCCACCCTAAGGAGGGAGGAGAGACGTGATCGAGAGACAGTGGTGGTCAGTTATACGGCCAGGTCCCATTTTAAAAAAATGGGGGCAAGGAGCTTGGTAGATATAACGTGATGTTTGTGTCGAGGAGAATGTAATCCAATGAGGGTTTGCCCTTGCTCGACGTGATGAACACTGAGTATTCAGTGCTTTGCCAGGTGCCTGATAACAAAAAAATTCAGGCAGCTCGGTCAGGATTCGAACCCGCGACTCCTGATGTCACGTCAAGCATGGGCAAAAGAGCCTGTGCTTGATGCCTGGACTACAAATTATATTCATTCATCCGACGTCTATATGCAGGGGGTTAGTGGCCAATTGCCCCCAGATATAAACGCCTTTGAAAACCATAGATATAACACGATGTTTGCATTGAGGAGAATGTAATCCAGTAAGGGTTTGCCCTGCTCGATGTAATAAGCACTAAATGCCCAGTGCTTTGCTTTGTACCAATGTCAGATTTCCACAGAATTTCTCGCCACACAACTCGACACGGATTGGCGGTAGTGAACTCAACTCGAGGCTGTTCACACTATCATTTTCAACCCTGTCCAAGCTGAAAAAATGTAATTTCAATTCGGATTGAGATTTTCAACCCTAGTCCCTGCCAGGGTTGATTTCCATCCGGCTAGGGCATGCTACCCGGGTCGGAACCGGGTTGAAATTTTAGAATTGGAGAAAAGGGTTGAAACAAATCTCGGGGTTGGAACCGGTTCCAACCCCGAGATTACGGACAGTGTGAAAAGGCCTTTAAGGTTGTAATGTGCAGAACCAACCGAGGCTGACCCGGTGTCATGCCAAATAGTGTCCCCTGCCAAATAGTGTCCACTCATTAGCATACTGATCGCTGATTGGTCCAATACGTATGACATTCAACCATCGTGGTTGGGGTATGGTTGCGCACTACACACGCATTGTGTATGGTTGCTGGCCTAACACACGCAACGTTGGGCACTTTGGTACCGTTGGACCCTAACTGTAACCATAACGCTAACCCTAACCCAAACAACCCTAATCCTAACCCTAATCCTAACCCTAATCTTAATCCTAATCCCAATCCTAATTCTAATCCAAACCCTAACGACCCTAAGCCTAGTCCTAACACTAACCAATCAGCGATCAGTATGCTAATGAGCGGACAGTATTTGGCAGGGACACTTTTTGGCAGGACACCGGGGTAGACCAAGGGGAAGCAATTCAAGTACAACTACAGTGTGCTAAGCTCCCCAGCCCCTCCGGCTTCCATACAAAAGCAATGCTCACCAACGTGGTGTAGACCGTACACAGCAGCCCCGTAGTGAGCACGGTGGCATAGACTGGGAAACTGGTAGCTGAAAGACCAAAGAGAAGACACCAATTGTTAAGCACAAAACCACAAAAAAAACCTTCTGCCATCAGGCGGTGCATGACACGATATAGTTCTGCAATGCCTGATCATGCTCAGACAATCCCTACTGCAAGGATGCTTGATAGGAATTGTATCCACATGGCTATTAGAATTTGGAATAGCCTCCCTGACCATGTCGTTGGTACAATCTCCTGCTCTGGTCTTCAAGCATTCAAAGACCAAGTACATACGGTACATTCCTCTTCACATAATAAACCAATTCTTTTTAATCCTTTATCTTACCATCACTATTCATAAGCTACATGTATCTGGTGAGATGCTGTGGACCACTGATTGGCCTTCGGGGGTTTATTCTGCAATTCTGGATGACTATTGTTCACATAAGCATGTTATAGAAAAATAAAAAAATGTTGCAGAAGCCCGGGGGCAGGTGAGAAGCGACTCATTTTCGCAGCGAGTCACATTCATTCAGAGACTGCACATAGTCATCCTTACCTGCCTCTAAGGCCAGGGCTGGTGCGTAGAGCACTATGGCAATGTACAGCAGGGTCTGGAGTATGAAGAACATGGCTCCGATGGATCGCATCAGGGGACTGAACCGCTTGTGCAGGTACTGCAAGAGAAGCAGAACGGGGCTTGTATTACAAGACAGAGAAGGTAGGCAAAGTGTGACTGTACAGATAGGGTGACTATATAGACAGTGTGTTTGTATAGCTAGTGTAACTGTATAGACAGTATAGAGTGTGTATAGACAATAAATTATATAGACAGTGTGTCTGTATAGACAGTGTGACTGTATGGAAAGTGTAGATACAGTGTGACTGTATAGTTCAATAGACTTGTGTGTTGTTGTAGCCATCGCCAATCAATTCAGACACAATCACTCACCCAAGACTAGTACAACCTGCCCATTACCCCATAGCTAACATCACAGACTGAGGTCAGCATGGCTAGGTTGGGATGGCTACGGCTAGGGATGGGAGCTCTGAGCTGTAGCCAATGCCAGTAGACTTGAACGCAATTTGAAGCCTTTATATCCAAATAGATTTGCTTACTCACAGCCTCTCACATCAATACACAACATGACACATTTTACGTCACCAGACAATTATCCTTTCCTACCCACCGAGTATGATGTACATCAAAGGTACTGTCCAAGCCCATGAGAGACTGCATTAAAGACTACAGCGGCTTTAGTATTAGGATGGAAGCCGCTACGACTAGCAGCTATAGCCGCTTCCAATTGATTTGTGTATAATTTCCAGCCACAGCCAGCAAGTATCAGACACCACAAGACAAAAAAACAACACGTCAGAGAATCAGTCAGGACCAAACGTACATCGTAGGCACTGGTCAGTCCAAGGCCGTGAAAGACGGGGATGAAGACAATGGCCGCAATGGGGATGGTCAGGAAGAAGCTGAGGATGACCATCCAGTACTGGATGCCGTAGGTGAAGACCTCGGCTGGAATGCCCAGGATGGTGATAGCAGACAGGTAGGAGGCAATGACTGAGATGGCCACAGGGATGCTCATCATGCTGCGATCTGCCATCAAAAACCTGACACAAAACCAACAACAATGGTTAGCTTAACACTGTTAGCATAAAATCAACAATGGTTAGCCTAACACAGTTACACTGTATCGTAAACCAACAATGGTTAGCCTAACACTGTTAGCATAAATCAACAATGATTAGCTTAACACAGTTAGTGTAAACCAACAATGGTTAGCCTAACACAGTTACCGTAAACCAATAATGGTTAGTCTAACACTGTTAGCATAAATCAACAATGATTAGCCTAACACTGTTAGCATAAATCAACAATGGTTAGCCTAACACAGTTAGCGTAAACCAACAATGGTTAGCCTAACACAGTTAGCGTAAACCAACAATGGTTAGCCTAACACAGTTAGCATAAATCAACAACGGTTAGCCTAACACAGTTAGCGTAAACCAACAATGGTTAGCCTAACACAGTTAGCGTAAACCAACAATGGTTAGCCTAACACAGTTAGCATAAATCAACAATGGTTAGCCTAACACTGTTAGCATAAATCAACAATGGTTAGCCTAACACTGTTACACTGTATCGTAAATCAACAATGGTTAGCCTAACACAGTTACACTGTATCGTAAATCAACAATGGTTAGCCTAACACAGTTACAATGTATCGTAAACCAACAATGGTTAGCCTAACACAGTTACACTGTATCGTAAATCAACAATGGTTAGCCTAACACAGTTACAATGTATCGTAAACCAACAATGGTCAGCCTAACACAGTTACACTGTATCGTAAATCAACAATGGTTAGCCTAACACAGTTACAATGTATCGTAAACCAACAATGGTTAGCCTAACACAGTTACACTGTATCGTAAATCAACAATGGTTAGCCTAACACAGTTACCATAAACCAACAATGGTTAGCCTAACACAATTATCGTAAACCAACAATGGTTAGCCAAACACAGTTATCGTAAACCAACAATGGTTAGACTTTAGAACACAGTTACACTGTATCGTAAACCAATAATGGTTAGCCTAACACAGTTACCATAAACCAACAATGGTTAGCCTAACACAGTTACCGTAAACCAACAACACAGTTAGTGTTATTAATTAGAACGCTGGTGTGTTAAATCAGAGGTCTGAAACGTTGAAACGTTCTTTGCAAAATTAATCTGCATCCACTTTGTATGTGATCCCAGAGCAGCTCTAGCCAGGTTTACGACAATTGGTTGTTTGCATCTGAATGAAAGCGGGGATGTGATCCCTGGAGATACTTGTATACGGCAGTTAATGGTTTAATTGTTTCAGACTAACGCCCCCACCCCCGGCAAATACTTGTTGACTATTTGGGAAGGCCACCATCTAAGAGCTGGATAGCTCAGATGGAAGAGCACTGGAACATTAATCAAGAGGTCTTAGGTTCAAGTCCTGTGATCGATTTAATAAAACCCATCGTAACTTACGATCAAACGCAAGACTATGAGCGATGCACAGATTCCATACGATGTATCACAACTAGTGATGGATTATCCATCGTAAATTGAGTTACGATGCATCGTAAGGCTTTGTGAAATCCACCCCCGGTTCAGTCAAATGTTACTTTGCCAATTTTTCAATCTGCTAAATGAATCGACAGTCAGTTCTCACTTTGATGTGGACGTCTGACCCTCCCCTGCGCATGCGTGGTACAGTCCTGTCGCTGCCGAGACCAGGAGCATGGCTGAGAAGATGACATAGTCCAGCCAGGTGAAGGGATGGAGGTCTGAATCCGGCCCAGACATTGTCTTGACCGAGCGCTGCAGGGGTCTGGCAATGGGCGGCTCTTGTCTCGGTGGTAACACCTCAGCTGTATCCCCTAAAATAATAAAACAAAAATAGATCCTGGGGATCAATCAGGTGCAATGATAAGCCAGAGGCACAAAGGCAATACACTGCGTATAAACTCATAACGGTGTTGAAAGTTTGTTAAGATTTGAAGGTTTGCATGGTGGATGTACAAAGTGGAAAGTTTGCGGTGACACCATGTAAGAAATCTCTTCTGAGATGGAGTGTGGCTGTGCAAAGAGCCAGAATTTGAGATGGAGTGTGGCTGTGCAAAGAGCCAGTATTTGAGATGGAGTGTGGCTCTGCAAAGAGCCAGTATTTGAGATGGAGTGTGGCTGTGCAAAGAGCCACTATTTGAGATGGAGTGTGGCTCTGCAAAGAGCCAGTATTTGAGATGGAGTGTGGCTGTGCAAAGAGCCAGTATTTGAGATGGAGTGTGGCTCTGCAAAGAGCCACTATTTGAGATGGGAGTGTGGCTCTGCAAAGAGCCAGTATTTGAGATGGAGTGTGACTCTGCAAAGAGCCAGTATTTGAGATGGAGTGTGGCTCTGCAAAGAGCCAGTATTTGAGATGGAGTGTGGCTGTGCAAAGAGCCAGTATTTGAGATGGAGTGTGGCTGTGCAAAGAGCCAGTATTTGAGATGGAGTGTGGCTCTGCAAAGAGCCACTATTTGAGATGGAGTGTGGCTGTACAAAGAGCCAGTATTTGAGATGGAGTGTGGCTCTGCAAAGAGCCACTATTTGAGATGGGAGTGTGGCTCTGCAAAGAGCCAGTATTTGAGATGGAGTGTGACTCTGCAAAGAGCCAGTATTTGAGATGGAGTGTGGCTGTGCAAAGAGCCAGTATTTGAGATGGAGTGTGGCTCTGCAAAGAGCCAGTATTTGAGATGGAGTTGGCTCTGCAAAGAGCCAGTATTTGAGATGGAGTGTGGCTCTGCAAAGAGCCAGTATTTGAGATGGAGTGTGGCCCTGCAAAGAGCCAGTATTTGAGATGGAGTATGGCCCTGCAAAGAGCCAGTATTTGAGATGGAGTGTGGCTCTGCAAAGAGCCGGTATTTGAGATGGAGTTGGCTCTGCAAAGAGCCAGTATTTGAGATGGAGTGTGGCTCTGCAAAGAGCCAGTATTTGAGATGGAGTGTGGCCCTGCAAAGAGCCAGTATTTGAGATGGAGTGTGGCTCTGCAAAGAGCCAGTATTTGAGATGGAGTTGGCTCTGCAAAGAGCCGGTATTTGAGATGGAGTGTGGCTCTGCAAAGAGCCAGTATTTGAGATGGAGTATGGCCCTGCAAAGAGCCAGTATTTGAGATGGAGTGTGGCTCTGCAAAGAGCCGGTATTTGAGATGGAGTTGGCTCTGCAAAGAGCCAGTATTTGAGATGGAGTGTGGCTCAGCAAAGAGCCAGTATTTCAGATGGAGTGTGGCTGTGCAAAGAGCCAGTATTTGAGATGGAGTGTGGCTCAGCAAAGAGCCAGTATTTGAGATGGAGTGTGGCTCTGCAAAGAGCCAGTATTTGAGATGGAGTGTGGCCCTGCAAAGAGCCAGTATTTGAGATGGAGTGTGGCTCTGCAAAGAGCCAGTATTTGAGATGGAGTGTGGCTGTGCAAAGAGCCAGTATTTGAGATGGAGTGTGGCCCTGCAAAGAGCCAGTATTTGAGATGGAGTGTGGCCCTGCAAAGAGCCAGTATTTGAGATGGAGTGTGGCTGTGCAAAGAGCCAGTATTTGAGATGGAGTGTGGCTCTGCAAAGAGCCAGTATTTGAGATGGAGTGTGGCTGTGCAAAGAGCCAGTATTTGAGATGGAGTGTGGCTCAGCAAAGAGCCAGTATTTGAGATGGAGTGTGGCTCTGCAAAGAGCCAGTATTTGAGATGGAGTGTGGCCCTGCAAAGAGCCAGTATTTGAGATGGAGTGTGGCTCTGCAAAGAGCCAGTATTTGAGATGGAGTGTGGCTCTGCAAAGAGCCAGTATTTGAGATGGAGTTGGCTCTGCAAAGAGCCAGTATTTGAGATGGAGTGTGGCTGTGCAAAGAGCCAGTATTTGAGATGGAGTGTGGCTCAGCAAAGAGCCAGTATTTGAGATGGAGTGTGGCACAGCAAAGAGCCAGTATTTGAGATGGAGTGTGGCCCTGCAAAGAGCCAGTATTTGAGATGGAGTGTGGCTCTGCAAAGAGCCAGTATTTGAGATGGAGTGTGGCTCTGCAAAGAGCCGGTATTTGAGATGGAGTGTGGCTCTGCAAAGAGCCAGTATTTGAGATGGAGTGTGGCTCTGCAAAGAGCCAGTATTTGAGATGGAGTGTGGCTCTGCAAAGAGCCAGTATTTGAGATGGAGTGTGGCTCTGCAAAGAGCCAGTATTTGAGATGGAGTGTGGCTCTGCAAAGAGCCAGTATTTGAGATGGAGTATGGCTCTGCAAAGAGCCAGTATTTGAGATGGAGTGTGGCTCTGCAAAGAGCCAGTACTTGAGATGGGAGTGTGGCTCTAGTATCTGAGAGAGCCAGTATCTGAGCGTTTTGGGCAACATGCACTCTGTTCGTCATCAGGAGACTGCCTTGGAAAGTTTGCTTTGGGAGGTTTGTGGTGACGCCATGTACATAAGTCATCGCTCATCAGGAGGAGCGTGGCTCTGAGGGAAGCCAGTAACTCCATGTTTTGGGCAGAGTGAAGTCTCCCCATTGTCAGGAGACTGTCCTTCTTGAAGGAGACAATTTTACAAGGTGTTACAGCAAATCTTCCACATTGGGATTAGACCATGCAATTCAAATCTTATCAAGTCTTATCAAAGTCATCTAACCAGGATAAACAGTAAAACAAGTAAATTTTGTAAAACTTCCATAAACAACTGCTCTGTGCTTTGTATTGAAATTCTAAAAACAAAAGGTAAAAGAAATGATATTTCATTATTTGACTGCTATGTTATACCATGGAGCTCCATGATGCTGTTAAAGTCATTATATCACATCGAGGTCAACTCAGCGTGACCATGGCAAATGGTTCACTCTTAACCAGTGGTCTGCTAACAGTACCAGTCATGAAAAACAGTTTAAGTCTTCGGATTTAGGGTTTTGAAAAAACAAAGATTACTACACTGATGACTCTCAGTGGTATGCGAACATGATGCAGCGAGACAATAAAGTAAATAAACCATTCTTTTACTGTCTTTGTGAAATTTTAGTGAATTTGTTGAAAACAAGATATCATATTTCAAGTACATATGCACTATGCTCACACGGAAGTAGCGTGAACCAGCGCTAAGGAAACAAGTGTGACCTCGACAGGAAGTGATGTTTGACATTGACAGCATAATAGACATGTGCTAGTCCTTTTCCCACAGATGTGTAATCACACAGATGGATGGGGTCAGTTTACTGAGGTGTACTTATGTGATTTGTGGGCATCAGTGAGATTGTCACTCAATGAGGATTTGCCCGGGCCAACGTGGCATATACATGTAATAGGCCTACTCAGTTCATGAAGTTTGGGCTAATAATAATATTATAAAACTTAAGAGTAGCTACTTTACTTACAACATGCTTATAAGTACTAGACAATATTCAACATCACTGCACTTTGACCTCTTCAATTGTCGTCAACCATGCCATCATCATACTGATAGTACTTTTTAATTAGCAAAGATCCTATATAGCGTGTGAAGCGCGCAAGATAGCCTACTCTGCGCAAAAGGAGAAGTTCCCATTTTAGCAAGCAATGGAGTCCTCTGTCGTGTGCTTTCGGTGCTCCGGAAGTGAAGCGGGAAAGTGACAAACAGTATTACAAAGATACAGCATTGGATGCGTGAACAGAATGTGATAACTTTTGACCTTCCTCCATGCTCTTGATGCGATGCGACCATGCGATGCGATGGAGCACAGGCATGCGACTTTGCTTACAAAAATATAAAAAAATTGCCACCGCATCAGGTGCAGTGCGAACTTCATCCAGATGCATGTGATCTCACAATCTTGAGTAGGCTATCTTGCGCCCATCGCGAGCTGCCTATACTAATACGCAGTGGCTGTTGTTACGGCAGTCATCCGTGTGGTTCCCTGACTTCACAGTATTTGTCAGGATGTTTAGCTCTTGGAACCAGACTATCAGCTAATAGACTGATTCAACCAGCCTGCAATGCTGACGAAATACAATCAAGTCAGGGAACCACACGGACGACTGCCGTAACAACAGCCACTGCGATACTATTATTAATTACTCAGTAATACTATTAGTATAGGATCTTTGTAATTAGTATGCTCATAGAGCAAGGAAAGAGATGGTATATACTCTTTCAGTTTGATTTTTTTTTTTGGGGGGGGACAGTCTCAGGATTAGGAGACTCAGACTCAGACTTCAGACTCAGAGTCAGAGACGGAGTGTCTAACTAAACTAGTGTAGTGAGTAACTGTTCAGTGTTGTTTGGGAACTCATTCCAAGAAAAAAATGTTTAATTAACGCAGTGGCTGTTGTTACGGCAGTCGTCCGTGTGGTTCCCTGACTTGATTGTATTTCGTCAGCATTGCAGGCTGGTTGAACCAGTCTATTAGCTGATAGTCTGGTTCCAAGAGCTAAACATCCTGACAAATAGTGTGAAGTCAGGGAACCACACGGACGACTGCCGTAACAACAGCCACTGCGTTAAATTAAAGGTATGGAAGTAACAATAACTACATGACTTACGTAGGCATAATTAAACCATGGACTGGTGGAGTAATACATGTACCGAGTTGCACTTTTTTATATGGAGCCAAACATGTTTTTGTTTGTACCGGGTATTGGCACTTGGCAGTGAATGATAATGAGACCCCCCCCCCCCCCAACACAACAAGTTCAAACTTCAAATTGATCGAAACATTGTGTCAAAAATGTCGCTTTACGGCCCCTAGCCAGGAGACACCTACCTGTAACATCAACCCAGCGAAAAGCCACCACGACAAAGCACAGGACAAAGGTCACTAGGACGAATTTCCAAGTTGTTAGCGAGCGCATCAGGTCGCTGTTTTTGTACGTCGGTGTCGTATGGTCTTACGTCGCCATGTTTTGATCACGGGATAAAATAAATAGAGGGCGCACTCCCTGCACGGCCAACGCAGGGTGCACAACACTAAATCTAGCTCCCATTGAACACTGTACCAAAAACACTCACTTTCAAAGCCAATTATTCCACACCCAAAAGTTTCTTAGTTCTTGTAGGAATACAGAAAATGAAAATTGTAATTGGACCTTAATCATTCAGATTCTTTTAAATTGGTGTGCCCTTAACTGATTAGATTGTTTGCTAATTACCCCCAGAGAAAAAAACACCCACAAAATTTGTAGCCATCTAAGCCAAATTTCTGCAAGGATTTTGGGATGGACCCCTCCACTTCTACAGCTAAAAGGCCTTATTTAAAGCCAGATATGTTCCAAAATACACATGAAATTGAAGAGTGAACCCCCAGGTTGTCTTAAGCTTCATTTATTCTACAATGTATCAGCTAATTAGCATCCCAAAACCCCTGATTAAAAACAGTTGCTTTGGAGGTACATAAATTGGTAGATACATCGTGATGGGAAAAACATTTTGCCATGTTCCCAAAGAGACTCAACGTAATTATTCATGTGTAGGTGGAAAATTTAAATATATTGCTATCAACAAGTTATCTTTCAGTCAAATTTAGTTCTCAATAAGGAAATGTGTATCAACTAGTACCAGTTGGCCGGTGTAGGCACTTGTACATGAAATATGGACACATTTCACTCAAAGGTGAATCATATTTTTGGAAAGATATCTTAAACTTATGCCTTTGTTAAGAATTATAATAAACATTGAATCATTATTATGTGTAGATATATACATGTAATGATGAGATGAACTGGGGAAATTTTTCTTTCATTTTGAGCTTAGTAGATATCAAAGATACTGGTATGTCTTCATCCCACTTGATTCAGAACCTAAAACCGTAGTTTGGAATGAATAATACTGTAACAAATACCAATTCAACTGCTCCAAATATTTATTTAACAAACTTTCTGTCTCTTTTTACAGTGTAAGAATCATGGTGGCAAAAATTCACAATCCAAACATTCATGTTTGATGGGGAAATACCTTAAAAGTTCCTCCACATAAAAAAGAAGGGAATGCTTAGGAGGCAAAAAGTGCAAAAATGTCAAATGAGGTTTTACCAACTGGTTGACTGTAAAGGGCCTGAACTAGTCTCGTACTCGAGTCTCGAAAATACAAAGATACGAAGGTGGGTTCACCATCCTCTGCCACTGAATCAGTGGGATGGAGAGGACAAAGATCAAAAGGAGATCAAAAGAAAGCCTGGACAGAAGACTAACTTTCTCCACTCATAATTAAATAACATTTAAATCCTGCCCTGATGTGCCTCTTGGAAAGTTAATCCTTTGTTAATGTTTTTTTTCTTTCTTTTAAAGCCCCTACACAACATTGGTAAGATCGAAAAACAGAAATGTTCACAGATTTACATGAAACTTATACAGTTTAAATATGATTATAGTAGAAACCTTGTACTGAAATATTTCTGTCTAAAATGCTGTATTTTTGGAGAAAATAGTAAAGAAATAATTTACGTCTCGAGTCGCCCCGAGATCTAAACATCTCCAAGAAACAAATGAAGTGGCTTTTCACTATTTTCTCAAGACTCGGTTGGCGGATTGAGCTGAAATTTTCACATGTGAGCTATTTCATGATTATGTTGGATCAGACAACGTATGGATGCTATTCTTTGACCTCGACCAATGTTGTGTTATCCCTTGAAAGAATCAAGAAATGATTTGGTGAGACAACAATCTAGAACATTATGGTCGCACAAAGAGACTGTGTGAAACTGCCACTTAGTCCGAGGTCAAAATTGGTCCAATTGACAAGAGTTAAAATTAAAAGGGAATAAATACAATGCAAGTTCTGGTAGAAAAATGTATAAATAATGGGTGAGTAATGTTTAATAAATAAATTCGGCAGGGAATGACGCGTCATTACGAATTTATCACAATTGAATTCAGATCACGAAAAAAATAAATTGAATCAACTTATAATTAACAAATGATGATGAAAATTAATTGGCTGTAATAAGAAGAATTCAATGTCACACCATTGGGGTTTGTGCAAAGTCTGTGTTTAGTCTAATGGATGAATAAGGAAAGCTGACTAGTTGGGGAAAGTGCCTAAGCTTTCATAGCAACACTAGGCATGCTAGGGCCGTTCCCACTGTGAAAATAATCGTGATTTGAATCGCGATTCAAAACCCCCCTTTTTTGGGGTCGTGTCCACACAGGCCAAAAAATCGCGAGCCGATTGCAGTTAGCAGTAGTGGTCAAATGGTGGGTGTGTCCTTGAGGGTGGCCCACGCAGGGAGACATTTAGGCAAGCACAGCACTTCCTGTCAATCAGAGTGTGAGCGGTGTATTGTGTTATTTAAAAAAAAACCCGGTGCGATTCAGTGGAGCGTTCCCACACACACTGCGTCGCATAGAAATGCGATTATTTGAAAAAGTCTCACTCTTAGTGGAGTCCGAATTGATTCAAATCCCACTCAAAAACGTGTTTATTGTGTCCACAAACGCAAAAAAAAGTGGAGCTTGAATTGCGATCCAAATAATCGCGCTTACTTGGTGTAGTGGAAACGGCCTAAACTTCTTCATCCAATGATCGTACCTGATGAAGTAGTAGTTGCTACTCAAGGCAATGCACTTTCCTCAGCTTGTCCATGTTTTAAGATATACCCTTTTTAGTCGTTCTTATTCATGGGGGGTTTATGAAATGATGTCATTGAAGGCTTAGGTTTGGATCAGTCTACACCAGTGATCTACCATCCATGTTCTTGGGACGCGAATGATTCTGGGTTTTTTCACCCCCATTTTCCAGTGAGTTGTCGGCACAGCCTGTCCCATTGTGAGCCCGTGGGGGCGCCCTACACACCAGTCTGGATCGTCTAGGAGTGTCCGGTCTGCAGCAAGGTGTAACCGTTGGTGAATTCCTCCAGTGCTGGTCCAGACAGAGCCTTCATGGCTCGCCAGTGGAGCTCAGAGGCATACATGTTGCCGTCCTCCAACCGGATAAAATCCAACCACAAATCTGTCAAAAGTGAAATACAAAAATGTTTGCAAACTGCTTACTGACTAAAATTACCAAAAAGAAAAATTAGAGGGCCTGACGTTTCGATCCTAGCAGGACCTTTCTCTTATTTCTCTGCCTTTGAGAAAGGTCCTGCTAGGATCGAAACGTCAGGCCCACTAAATTTTGACAAATCTGTCAATTTAAACAAGTGATATACAAAAATGTTGCAAACTGCTCACTGACTAAAATTACCAAAATGCAAATCTCAAAATTTAGTGGGCCTGACGTTTCGATCCTAGCAGGACCTTTCTCTTATTTCTCTGCCTTTGAGAAAGCAGCAGTAATTGTGCAATTGTGGGACTTTTACCCTGGAGGATCAAGGGATACCGCGCTGCAGCTGAAAGCACGCGGGGGACATTGTCTTTGCATGCCACACAGCCCAACGGTCGTCGGTCTGCCATTGGAATTCCCCCCACATTCTTTACTGTAATCTGTACGCTCGTTTGTGGCCGACCAACTCAAAGATTTGACTGCCTGGAGTGGAGGCTGGAGTCTGCGGTCAGGGATTGACAGCGCCGTACACGCACACACACACACACACACACAAGTCCGTTACGGTCCATTGACGACGCATAATAGGCTCTTTTTCGAACTGATAATCTCTTGACAAAACCCACAACGACGTCCGAATTGTGCCAGGTTTTACTCTCTTGTACCCATAGTATACACTTATCGATTTATTTCACAGAAATATATTGTTCTGATTGTTTTAGCGAGATTTGAAAATGATGCATTGTTCAAAAACCCCCGTATGGCGGTCATCGGCGCTGAAAACCCCCCCGGCGCGAAGTGGTTAAACAAAAGGCTATTTTCAGCCGGCCATGAAACAATACGTAGCATGTCAAGAGCCACGTAGAGGATTGTCATGATTGTGCTAAGTTTGACATGTAGTCTACTCATTGCTTCATTTCATCGGCATTTATTGTTCTCGATTGTTTAGGCAACTCTGCAGATGGTACATGATCTAACAAGAGCCCTGTGTGGTGATCATGGCCAGTGAAAAGTGGCCCGGTTACGAAGTGCTTAACCCACCTCCATCCCAAACCTTTGAAAGACCAGGTGTGCGCTGGATTGATGTTTGAGCAAATGAGAATCTTGAGGGGACACACGGGCCATTGTCTGTGGGGTCGCCACATCGCTCCACTCACCGGGATGGAGGGAGCCAAACTCGGCCAAGGCTTGCTCATAGCACCGCCGTATTCTGGTCAGGTTGGGCACAGGCTGGGCCCTCTCTATGGCAATGTACTGCCGGAAGAAGTCCACGGAAAGGGGCTGCTCCTTGCTCAGTCTAAGAGAGAGAGAGAGAGAGAGGGAGAAGGGGGAGATAGAGAAGGGGGGAGAGAGAGAGAGAAGGGGAGAGAGAGAGAGAGAGCCAGAGAGAAAGGGAGGGAGAGAGAGAGAGAGAGAGAGAGAGAGAGAGGGAGAGAGGCAGAGAGAGAGAGGGACAGAGAGAGAGCGAGGGAGAGAGAGATAGGGGGAGAGGGAATGAGAAAGAGAGTCAATAAATCAATAAACATATGCTTACTGACTTCATAAGCATCACTGTGATTCGTCATCGTTGTCATCATTGTCATAGTCATCGTCATCATCCTCATCACCACCACCACCAAATCCTGGCAATCCAGGGAGAGGGAGAGGGAGAGGGAGAGGGGGGAGGGAGGGAGAGGGAGAGGGAGAGGGAGAGGGAGAGGGAGAGGGAGAGGGAGAGGGAGGAGGGAGAGAGAGAGAGAGGGAGAGGGAGAGGGAGAGAGGGAGAGAGGGAGAGAGAAAGGGAGAGAGAGAGGGAGAGGGAGAGGGAGAGGGAGAGGGAGAGGGAGAGGGAGAGGGAGAGGGAGAGGGAGAGGGAGAGGGAGGAGGGAGAGAGAGAGAGAGAGAGAGGGAGAGGGAGAGGGAGAGAGGGAGAGAGGGAGAGAGAAAGGGAGAGAGAGAGGGAGAGGGAGAGGGAGAGGGAGAGGGAGAGAGAGTGAGAGGGAGAGAGAGTGAGAGGGAGAGGGAGAGGGAGAGGGAGAGGGAGAGGCAGAGGCAGAGGCAGAGGGAGAGGGAGAGAGAGTGAGAGGGAGAGGGAGAGTGAGAGGGAGAGAGAGAGGGAGAGAGAGGGAGAGAGAGAGGGACTCACTTCTTGTACAGCTTTCTGGCCTTGGTCAGGTTCCTGCTGAGAGCTGCCCATTGCAGATACAGGGTCTTCATAGGTGCAGCGACCACGAAGGGCTCCCTCAAGGCAGCCTGGGGTTGAGAGACGAAACCATGAAGACAAAAAAATGAAGTCCTAGTATCCTGACCACAACATGTTGCACAGTGGCAAAAAAAAGACTCGGTTTGCAGTTCACACCACATAGAGGGCAACACAGCAATGGCATTGTGCTACCTCCTGACCCCTCACCCCCTAAACTATACAACACATAACCGTATGGTACCTTGAAGATCTCCTGGACGTTATCAGGGATCATGATCAGACACCAGTCCAGCCCAAGGTTCCATAAGGGCAGCGCATTCTGCTCACACACAAATCAAACAAGAAAACAAAAACACATCAGGAAATTAGCATCATGCAATCAATTCATAACCCTCAAAAGAAGTAGTATACAGAATAATTGCATACTGTCTACTGGCTTAACCCTTTGCACGCTGCACCGTTTATTCCCTGTATGCTGACGGTGACTCCAGTCGTCCATCACTGTTGTGTTAATAGCAGTGAGGGTTTCTGGGAAATGAATGACCCCTGACCCCCAATAAGCTCCACAAAGCTTCATCTACAAGTGTACAACTTTATCACAAAACATCAATCATTTCTTGCATTTGTTTTGGTATTTTCCGATTAAAAATACGCAAGCTAAACCAAAAGATGGAAACAATGGACTCCTAGGCTGCATTTCGTGCAGTCTCCAAGGTTTCGGACTACGGAGAGTCTGACTTTGAGGAGCTTTTTCGGAGTGATTCCGACTACGATGAAGGTGCCACTAGCGATAACGATGTTCCTATACATGCACTGTACATAGCACTGGCTCTTCATAAGGCAATGATGGCGACAATTCGGACGACGGCCCCGAGGATTATCGGAGGGATACCGGCTTGGCAGACTGTAATGCTGCATAGAATAATGTCTTTCCAAGGGCCTACGACGATCACTGGCTTGTCAACTTCACCCACCCTCGCGGTGAACGTTTTTTTAATGGAGACGACTGGGTTTTTCTTTTTCTCATACTGAACAAAATCATTTATCTCGCATTTTTTAGGGCAAGACTTCCTTGCCATTGTGAAAATCGTGAGATGAAATGTAGGTGGAATTTATGCAGTCATCACAGGGCATGCAGCGCTGGTGCTGCCATTTTGATCTTGTCAGGACCTAAAGGCAGTACCTCTCTCCGCCTTTGAAAAAGGTTCTGCTAGAACTGAAAATTCAGGCCCTCGACATTTTAGGTTTTTTGTGGAGCACTTTCTGTTTGTACCTTGGACTTGACGAAGGAGATGGCGCTGTCAAAAAGCTGGGACACTTCTTCGATCTGCTTCTCCCGGTCTGCAGAACCAACAAATAGAGAGACAAGTTTCCCGAGTGACAAACTTGAAATAACTTAGATGAACAGAGGGCGCCAGAGCATACTTTGCTAATGGAAGCTGGCATTTTGGAAAACCGTGGGCAAAACTGTCGGCCGCTGACTGTAGTCGAGTGTATATCACGTCTCACTTAAATACAAGTCCATGTTTAGACAGGTGCCCTATGGCATTACGGTATCCCAATGTCATTTGCTGCTGTCCATTAATAGCTTATATGTGTCTGTAGGTTAGACAATACAGATAAGGCTGGCAAGACCATTGGAATTGCAATGGTGGTAGAGAGTGGCTTTAGCTCATGCAACCAACCTCCACTTTGAACAGTTTTAGGGCCCTTTTCCAAAACCCGGCTTAGGCTCCGGCTCCGGCTTCGTCTCTGATATCCAAATGCTGAAAACACAGGTCTGAGTTCTTTGTTGAAGTCGAAGCTTTAGATTCGTTTTCAAAATGCAGCGTAACATTTAGAAACAAAGCCAAAGGCCTCCCGTTTTCATGCCTTGTATTTTAGAATGGACGACAGAAAGAACGACAAAGCCTGAGCCTGAGCCTAAGGCGGTATTTGGAATAGGGCCTAAAAGCTCAGGGATTCCGATGGTTTACTAGACTTGTATTCCAGTAGCAAAATATACACGTAGGGTCAGAATCCTAGATGAGTCCACGTCAAAGTCACATCTTCCAAGTCCGAGTCCGAGTCCCGAGTCAACCAGGTCAGGGCTGAGTCCGAGATATGAGTCACAAAGTTTGAGTCTTGGCTCCAAATGAAGTGCGAAATTTGATATTGTACTGGAAAAACACATCGTTCAATTTTGGAGAGTTTTTCTCAATTCACAAACCGCGTCATTTGTTATCATGACTTTGAGTTTGAGTTTGAGTCATGGAAAATAAGACGAAAGTTGGATTCGACTCAGAGTCTGTGGTTTGCCGAGCGTTCACCTCTAGGATCTGTGCCTCCAGAGGGCGCTTTCCTACCTGTTCCCGAGTCCCTCATGGCTAGCTTCAGGCTGGCCTCCCACACTTTGACTGAGCGCTGATGGACGGCCAGGGCAGACGATGCCACCTCCTTAGCCTCTCCTATCTTCCCCAGTTTCTGAAGAACATCCAGCTGAAGAAAAAAAACACAACCGAACAATTGACATTGTGAAAGCTGCATCCTCTTTCAATGATCCTAAAACTGCTGTAGGGCCATTCTTTGGAATTTGAAACTTTTTGAAGAAAAAAAAATGGCGATATTAGGCGATATCATTTGTAATGAAGGAAGTGATGGATGAAGTTACTAAAACCAAAATCAAAAACAAAAATGACTCATAGGCATCTCTAATTTGCATAGATTAAAATATACTTGATTTTTATGTAAAAACCATAATTTTTTATCTAAAATTTAATGTTATGATTTTTTTTGAGCGTGCACTTTTTTTATATTGTTTACCTGTTGTGATGAGTGCCTCTAACTTGCATTAGACAAATTTCAAACCAAACATGAAACATTTGGTCTCAATTAGCTAATAATTACAAAAGAAGTTAATGACTTTTGATGTCACACACTAAAACATAGACTAAAACATAGACAAAGTTGTTACTCCTGATTAAGCTCTCAAGCTGTTTAAAAAGCTATTTGTTATTTGCATTCTAATTGAAAATGGTAGGCGTGATTTCTGGAGATTAATGGCAGTTCTATGCTGTCCTACCCATTTCAGATAGAGGTCTTCTGTCATGGAGCACTTTTCATTGGCTGCTGCAAAGACCTCCAGGGCCCTCTCTGCTCTCTGAATGTAAAGAATGACAAAAATATGAATATTCAATAGCAAAACCTGTGAACATAATGACAAAATTTGAATATTCAATAGAAAAAATGAATATAATGACAAACATTTGAATATTCATTAGCAAAACGAATATGACAAATCTATGAATATTCAACTGAAAAGATGGTAAACTATGAATATTCAATAGAAGATATGGTAAACCACGAATATTCTATTGTATTCTACCATTAACTGCCGCATATCTCCAGGGATTGCACCCCACATTTAATTCAGATGCAAACAACTAATTGTTGTAAACCCGGCTACAGCAGGTCGGGGATCACACAAAATGGATGCAGCTTTTTCAATTCAAGTCAAACAAACGAAGGGCAGTTAATGGTTGAATTGCTTCTGACTGGTGCCCCCACCCCGGCAAAGACGAGTTGACTATTTGGGAGGCCACCATCTATGGGCTGGATAGTTCAGATGGAAGAGCACTGGTACGTTAGTCCAAAGGTCTCGGGTTCAAGTCCCAATCCAATCAAAGTTTTCTTTACCAATTTTTCAATTGTTCAAAAGTTCCCAGTCAGTTTTTCCTTTATTTGTTTGGCTTGAAATGTGTGTACTTACAGTACACATTGTAGTTAGTAAGCACAACATAGAAAAGGCACAGGACTCTCTATCTGTATAGCACAGAGTTAGGCTGGTTTACACTATTCTGAGTTGACTGAACGTAACACAATTAAATGTTTACATCTGCTTATTAACTCAAATAACCCAAATGGCCCACATCTCAACAATCTAAGGGGACCCAATATTCCGATCCCAGCAGGACCATTCACATTCACAAAGTAAGAGGATCTTGCCACGGCAGAGTCAGCTGTGAACTGGACGGAAAACAAGAAACAGCACCATGGAAGCAATGGTCCCCTCCACACGGAGCCGTGCATTCCCCCAACCCTTTACCTTATCACTGAGAGGACCCAGCCCACCCAGCTCCAGCCCCCTCCACACGGAGCCGAACATTCCCCTAACCCTTTACCTTATCACTGAGAGGACCCAGCCCACCCAGCTCCAGCCCCCTCCACACGGAGCCCAGCATTCCCCCAACCCTTTACCTTATCACTGAGAGGACCCAGCCCACCCAGCTCCAGCCCCCCACACACGGAGCCGAGCATTCCCCTAACCCTTTACCTTATCACTGAGAGGACCCAGCCCACCCAGCTCCAGCCCCCTCCACACGGAGCCCAGCATTCCCCTAACCCTTTACCTTATCACTGAGAGGACCCAGCCCACCCAGCTCCAGCCCCCCACACACGGAGCCCAGCATTCCCCTAACCCTTTACCTTATCACTGAGAGGACCCAGCCCACCCAGCTCCAGCCCCCTCCACACACGGAGCCAAGCATTCCCCCAACCCTTTACCTTATCACTGAGAGGACCCAGCCCACCCAGCTCCAGCCCCCACACACGGAGCCCAGCATTCCCCCAACCCTTTACCTTATCACTGAGAGGACCCAGCCCACCCAGCTCCAGCCCCCTCCACACGGAGCCCAGCATTCCCCCAACCCTTTACCTTATCACTGAGAGGACCCAGCCCACCCAGCTCCAGCCCCCACACACGGAGCCGAACATTCCCCTAACCCTTTACCTTATCACTGAGAGGACCCAGCCCACCCAGCTCTAGCCCCCTCCACACGGAGGCAAGCATTCCCCCAACCCTTTACCTTATCACTGAAAGGACCCAGCCCACCCAGCTCCAGCCCCCCACACACGGAGCCAAGCATTCCCCCAACCCTTTACCTTATCACTGAGAGGACCCAGCCCACCCAGCTCCAGCCCCCTCCACACAGAGCAGAGCATTCCCCCAACCCTTTACCTTATCACTGAGAGGACCCAGCCCACCCAGCTCCAGCCCCCCACACACGCAGCCGAACATTCCCCCATCCCTTTACCTTATCACTGAGAGGACCCAGCCCACCCAGCTCCAGCCCCCCACACACGGAGCCGAGCATTCCCCCAACCCTTTACCTTATCACTGAGAGGACCCAGCCCACCCAGCTCCAGCCCCCTCCACACGGAGCCAAGCATTCCCCCAACCCTTTACCTTATCACTGAGAGGACCCAGCCCACCCAGCTCCAGCCCCCTCCACACAGAGCAGAGCATTCCCCCAACCCTTTACCTTATCACTGAGAGGACCCAGCCCACCCAGCTCCAGCCCCCCACACACGCAGCCGAACATTCCCCCATCCCTTTACCTTATCACTGAGAGGACCCAGCCCACCCAGCTCCAGCCCCCCACACACGGAGCCGAGCATTCCCCCAACCCTTTACCTTATCACTGAGAGGACCCAGCCCACCCAGCTCCAGCCCCCTCCACACGGAGCCAAGCATTCCCCCAACCCTTTACCTTATCACTGAGAGGACCCAGCCCACCCAGCTCCAGCCCCCTCCACACGGAGCCCAGCATTCCCCTAACCCTTTACCTTATCACTGAGAGGACCCAGCCCACCCAGCTCCAGCCCCCCACACACGGAGCCCAGCATTCCCCAAACCCTTTACCTTATCACTGAGAGGACCCAGCCCACCCAGCTCCAGCCCCCCACACACGGAGCCGAGCATTCCCCCAACCCTTTACCTTATCACTGAGAGGACCCAGCCCACCCAGCTCCAGCCCCCTCCACACGGAGCCAAGCATTCCCCCAACCCTTTACCTTATCACTGAGAGGACCCAGCCCACCCAGCTCCAGCCCCCTCCACACGGAGCCCAGCATTCCCCTAACCCCTTACCTTATCACTGAGAGGACCCAGCCCACCCAGCTCCAGCCTCCCACACACGGAGCCGAGCATTCCCCCAACCCTTTACCTTATCACTGAGAGGACCCAGCCCACCCAGCTCCAGCCCCCTCCACACGGAGCCGAGCATTCCCCCAACCCTTTACCTTATCACTGAGAGGACCCAGCCCACCCAGCTCCAGCCCCCCACACACGGAGCCGAGCATTCCCCCAACCCTTTACCTTATCACTGAGAGGACCCAGCCCACCCAGCTCCAGCCACCCACACACGGAGCCGTGCATTCCCCCAACCCTTTACCTTATCACTGAGAGGACCCAGCCCACCCAGCTCCAGCCCCCCACACACGGAGCCCAGCATTCCCCCATCCCTTTACCTTATCACTGAGAGGACCCAGCTCCAGCCCCCCACACACGGAGCTGAGCATTCCCCCAACCCTTTACCTTATCACTGAGAGGACCCAGCCCACCCAGCTCCAGCCCCCTCCACACGGAGCCGAGCATTCCCCCAACCCTTTACCTTATCACTGAGAGGACCCAGCCCACCCAGCTCCAGCCCCCCACACACGGAGTCGAGCATTCCCCCAACCCTTTACCTTATCACTGAGAGGACCCAGCCCACCCAGCTCCAGCCCCCCACACACGGAGTCGAGCATTCCCCCAACCCTTTACCTTATCACTGAGAGGACCCAGCCCACCCAGCTCCAGCCCCCTCCACACGGAGCCCAGCATTCCCCCATCTCTTTACCTTATCACTGAGAGGACCCAGCCCACCCAGCTCCAGCCCCCCACACACGGAGCCGAGCATTCCCCCAACCCTTTACCTTATCACTGAGAGGACCCAGCCCACCCAGCTCCAGCCCCCCACACACGGAGCCTAGCATTCCCCCATCCCTTTACCTTATCACTGAGAGGACCCAGCCCACCCAGCTCCAGCCCCCCACACACGGAGCCGATCATTCCCCCAACCCTTTACCTTATCACTGAGAGGACCCAGCCCACCCAGCTCCAGCCCCCCACACACGGAGCCCAGCATTCCCCCAACCCTTTACCTTATCACTGAGAGGACCAAGCCCACCCAGCTCCAGCCCCCCACACACGGAGCCGATCATTCCCCCAACCCTTTACCTTATCACTGAGAGGACCAAGCCCACCCAGCTCCAGCCCCCTCCACACGGAGCCCAGCATTCCCCCAACCCTTTACCTTATCACTGAGAGGACCCAGCCCACCCAGCTCTAGCCCCCAACACACGGAGCCCAGCATTCCCCCAACCCTTTACCTTATCACTGAGAGGACCAAGCCCACCCAGCTCCAGCCCCCCCACACACGGAGCCGAGCATTCCCCCAACCCTTTACCTTATCACTGAGAGGACCAAGCCCACCCAGCTCCAGCCCCCGACACACGGAGCCCAGCATTCCCCCAACCCTTTACCTTATCACTGAGAGGACCCAGCCCACCCAGCTCCAGCCCCCCACACACGGAGCCCAGCATTCCCCTAACCCTTTACCTTATCACTAAGAGGACCCAGCCCACCCAGCTCCAGCCCCCCACACACGGAGCCCAGCATTCCCCCAACCCTTTACCTTATCACTGAGAGGACCCAGCCCACCCAGCTCCAGCCCCCTCCACACGGAGCCCAGCATTCCCCCAACCCTTTACCTTATCACTGAGAGGACCCAGCCCACCCAGCTCCAGCCCCCCACACACGGAGCCCAGCATTCCCCCAACCCTTTACCTTATCACTGAGAGGACCCAGCCCACCCAGCTCCAGCCCCCCACACACGGAGCCCAGCATTCCCCCAACCCTTTACCTTATCACTGAGAGGACCCAGCCCACCCAGCTCCAGCCCCCCACACACGGAGCCCAGCATTCCCCTAACCCTTTACCTTATCACTGAGAGGACCCAGCCCACCCAGCTCCAGCCCCCCACACACGGAGCCCAGCATTCCCCTAACCCTTTACCTTATCACTGAGAGGACCAAGCCCAACCAGCTCCAGCCCCCCACACACGGAGCCCAGCATTCCCCCAACCCTTTACCTTATCACTGAGAGGACCCAGCCCACCCAGCTCCAGCCCCCCACACACGGAGCCCAGCATTCCCCCAACCCTTTACCTTATCACTGAGAGGACCCAGCCCACCCAGCTCCAGCCCCCTCCACACGGAGCCGAGCATTCCCCCAACCCTTTACCTTATCACTGAGAGGACCCAGCCCACCCAGCTCCAGCCCCCCACACACGGAGCCCAGCATTCCCCTAACCCTTTACCTTATCACTGAGAGGACCCAGCCCACCCAGCTCCAGCCCCCCACACACGGAGCCAAGCATTCCCCCAACCCTTTACCTTATCACTGAGAGGACCCAGCCCACCCAGCTCCAGCCCCCCACACACGGAGCCAAGCATTCCCCAAACCCTTTACCTTATCACTGAGAGGACCCAGCCCACCCAGCTCCAGCCCCCCACACACGGAGCCGAGCATTCCCCCAACCCTTTACCTTATCACTGAGAGGACCCAGCCCACCCAGCTCCAGCCCCCCACACACGGAGCCGAGCATTCCCCCAACCCTTTACCTTATCACTGAGAGGACCCAGCCCACCCAGCTCCAGCCCCCTCCACACGGAGCCCAGCATTCCCCTAACCCTTTACCTTATCACTGAGAGGACCCAGCCCACCCAGCTCCAGCCCCCTCCACATGGAGCCCAGCATTCCCCCAACCCTTTACCTTATCACTGAGAGGACCCAGCCCACCCAGCTCCAGCCCCCACACACGGAGCCGAGCATTCCCCCAACCCTTTACCTTATCACTGAGAGGACCCAGCCCACCCAGCTCCAGCCCCCTCCACACGGAGCCCAGCATTCCCCTAACCCTTTACCTTATCACTGAGAGGACCCAGCCCACCCAGCTCCAGCCCCCTCCACATGGAGCCCAGCATTCCCCCAACCCTTTACCTTATCACTGAGAGGACCCAGCCCACCCAGCTCCAGCCCCCCACACACGGAGCCCAGCATTCCCCCAACCCTTTACCTTATCACTGAGAGGACCCAGCCCACCCAGCTCCAGCCCCCCACACACGGAGCCCAGCATTCCCCCATCCCTTTACCTTATCACTGAGAGGACCCAGCCCACCCAGCTCCAGCCCCCCACACACGGAGCCCAGCATTCCCCCAACCCTTTACCTTATCACTGAGAGGACCCAGCCCACCCAGCTCCAGCCCCCTCCACACGGAGCCCAGCATTCCCCCAACCCTTTACCTTATCACTGAGAGGACCCAGCCCACCCAGCTCCAGCCCCCCACACACGGAGCCGAGCATTCCCCCAACCCTTTACCTTATCACTGAGAGGACCCAGCCCACCCATCTCCAGCCCCCTCCACACGGAGCCCAGCATTCCCCCAACCCTTTACCTTATCACTGAGAGGACCCAGCTCCAGCCCCCCACACACGGAGCCGAACATTCCCCCAACCCTTTACCTTATCAATAAGAGGACCCAGCCCACCCAGCTCCAGCCCCCCACACACGGAGATGAGCATTCCCCCAACCCTTTACCTTATCACTGAGAGGACCCAGCCCACCCAGCTCCAGCCCCCTCCACACGGAGCCGAGCATTCCCCCAACCCTTTACCTTATCACTGAGAGGACCCAGCCCACCCAGCTCCAGCCCCCCACACACGGAGCCCAGCATTCCCCCAACCCTTTACCTTATCACTGAGAGGACCCAGCCCACCCAGCTCCAGCCCCCTCCACACGGAGCCGAGCATTCCCCCAACCCTTTACCTTATCACTGAGAGGACCCAGCCCACCCAGCTCAAGCCCCCCACACACGGAGCCCAGCATTCCCCCAACGCTTTACCTTATCACTGAGAGGACCCAGCCCACCCAGCTCCAGCCCCCCACACACGGAGCCCAGCATTCCCCCAACCCTTTACCTTATCACTGAGAGGACCCAGCCCACCCAGCTCCAGCCCCCCACACACGGAGCCAAGCATTCCCCAAACCCTTTACCTTATCACTGAGAGGACCCAGCCCACCCAGCTCCAGCCCCCCACACACGGAGCCGAGCATTCCCCCAACCCTTTACCTTATCACTGAGAGGACCCAGCCCACCCAGCTCCAGCCCCCCACACACGGAGCCGAGCATTCCCCCAACCCTTTACCTTATCACTGAGAGGACCCAGCCCACCCAGCTCCAGCCCCCTCCACACGGAGCCCAGCATTCCCCTAACCCTTTACCTTATCACTGAGAGGACCCAGCCCACCCAGCTCCAGCCCCCTCCACATGGAGCCCAGCATTCCCCCAACCCTTTACCTTATCACTGAGAGGACCCAGCCCACCCAGCTCCAGCCCCCCACACACGGAGCCGAGCATTCCCCCAACCCTTTACCTTATCACTGAGAGGACCCAGCCCACCCAGCTCCAGCCCCCTCCACACGGAGCCCAGCATTCCCCTAACCCTTTACCTTATCACTGAGAGGACCCAGCCCACCCAGCTCCAGCCCCCTCCACATGGAGCCCAGCATTCCCCCAACCCTTTACCTTATCACTGAGAGGACCCAGCCCACCCAGCTCCAGCCCCCCACACACGGAGCCCAGCATTCCCCCAACCCTTTACCTTATCACTGAGAGGACCCAGCCCACCCAGCTCCAGCCCCCCACACACGGAGCCCAGCATTCCCCCATCCCTTTACCTTATCACTGAGAGGACCCAGCCCACCCAGCTCCAGCCCCCCACACACGGAGCCCAGCATTCCCCCAACCCTTTACCTTATCACTGAGAGGACCCAGCCCACCCAGCTCCAGCCCCCTCCACACGGAGCCCAGCATTCCCCCAACCCTTTACCTTATCACTGAGAGGACCCAGCCCACCCAGCTCCAGCCTCCCACACACGGAGCCGAGCATTCCCCCAACCCTTTACCTTATCACTGAGAGGACCCAGCCCACCCATCTCCAGCCCCCTCCACACGGAGCCCAGCATTCCCCCAACCCTTTACCTTATCACTGAGAGGACCCAGCTCCAGCCCCCCACACACGGAGTCGAACATTCCCCCAACCCTTTACCTTATCAATAAGAGGACCCAGCCCACCCAGCTCCAGCCCCCCACACACGGAGATGAGCATTCCCCCAACCCTTTACCTTATCACTGAGAGGACCCAGCCCACCCAGCTCCAGCCCCCTCCACACGGAGCCGAGCATTCCCCCAACCCTTTACCTTATCACTGAGAGGACCCAGCCCACCCAGCTCCAGCCCCCCACACACGGAGCCCAGCATTCCCCCAACCCTTTACCTTATCACTGAGAGGACCCAGCCCACCCAGCTCCAGCCCCCTCCACACGGAGCCGAGCATTCCCCCAACCCTTTACCTTATCACTGAGAGGACCCAGCCCACCCAGCTCAAGCCCCCCACACACGGAGCCCAGCATTCCCCCAACCCTTTACCTTATCACTGAGAGGACCCAGCCCACCCAGCTCCAGCCCCCCACACACGGAGCCCAGCATTCCCCCAACCCTTTACCTTATCACTGAGAGGACCCAGCCCACCCAGCTCCAGCCTATCCACGCAGAAGTCGGCGTAGAGGCTCCACATCTTGGCAATGGGCAGCTTGAGGACGGCCATCTTGTACACGTCGCAGCACTGCTCCTCCTCAGCCAGCTGGATGGACTCAGAGTCTGTGGTTCAGATAGGAAGCAGAAGTCCCCCTTTTTTTCATGAAGCCTTGACCTGGCGATAAGGATGCTGGCATCTGAGCCCATTTTCAAAGAGCTGCTTAAGCGTGAATATCCGCTAAGCGAGACATTTCTCCCATGGTTAAAACGAGATTGCCAACCATATTTCGCTTGATACTCGTTGTACTTGACTATGTCATAATATTGGTTGTCTGATGGTAATTGAGCCTGCTGAAGTGATGAGCCTTGAGGTGTCTGCTGGTAATTAAGCCTGCTGAAGTGATGAGCCTTGAGGTGTCTGATGTTAATTGAGCCTGCTGAGGTGATGAGCCTTGAGGTGTCTGTTAATTGAGCCTGCTGTGGTGATGAGCCTTGAGGTGTCTGATGGTAATTGAGCCTGCTGAGGTGATGAGCCTTGAGTTGTCTGATGTTAATTGAGCCTGCTGAGGTAATGAGCCTTGAGGTGTCTGATGTTAATTGAGCCTGCGGAGGTGATGAGCCTTGAGTTGTCTGATGGTAATTGAGCCTGATGAGGTGATGAGCCTTGAGTTGTCTGATGTTAATTGAGTCTGCTGAGGTGATGAGCCTTGAGGTGTCTGATGGTAATTGAGCCTGCTGAGGTAATGAGCCTTGAGGTGTCTGATGTTAATTGAGCCTGCTGAGGTGATGAGCCTTGAGTTGTCTGATGGTAATTGAGCCTGATGAGGTGATGAGCCTTGAGTTGTCTGATGGTAATTAAGCCTGCTGAGGTGATGAGCCTTGAGTTGTCTGATGTTAATTGAGCCTGCTGAGGTGATGAGCCTTGAGTTGTCTGATGGTAATTGAGCCTGCTGAGGTGATGAGCCTTGAGGTGTCTAATGGTAATTGAGCCTGCTGAGGTGATGAGCCTTGAGGTGTCTGATGGTAATTGAGCCTGCTGAGGTGATGAGCCTTGAGGTGTCTGATGGTAATTGAGCCTGATGAGGTGATGAGCCTTGAGGTGTCTGATGGTAATTGAGCCTGCTAAGGTGATGAGCCTTGAGGTGTCTGATGGTAATTGAGCCTGCTGAGGTGATGAGCCTTGAGGTGTCTAATGTTAATTGAGCCTGCTGAGGTGATGAGCCTTGAGTTGACTGATGGTAATTGAACCTGCTGAGGTGATGAGCCTTGAGGTGTCTGATGGTAATTGAGCCTGCTGAGGTGATGAGCCTTGAGTTGACTGATGGTAATTGAACCTGCTGAGGTTATGAGCCTTGAGTTGTCTGATGGTAATTGAGCCTGCTGAGGTGATGAGCCTTGAGTTGACTGGTGGTAATTGAACCTGCTGAGGTGATGAGCTTTGAGGTGTCTGATGGTAATTGAGCCTGCTGAGGTGATGAGACTTGAAGTGTCTGATGGTAATTGAGCCTGCTGAGGTGATGAGCCTTGAGTTGTCTGATGGTAATTGAGCCTGCTGAGGTGATGAGCCTTGAGTTGACTGATGGTAATTGAGCCTGCTGAGGTGATGAGCCTTGAGGTGTCTGTTAATTGAGCCTGCTGAGGTGATGAGCCTTGAGGTGTCTGATGTTAATTGAGCCTGCTGAGGGGATGAGCCTTGAGGTGTCTGATAGTAATAGAGACTACTACGAAGGTGATAGGCGTTGAGGTGTTTGATGAC